>JAWQEG010005551.1:0-88363 GCA_033782935.1 Petrolisthes cinctipes | reverse complement strand
AAACTCTATTTGTTCATTTAAAGCTCATTCATAAAAAAAATACAACAGAAAATGGTATGAAGACAAAAATATCGAAAGAGAAAATTAACACTAAAACGGATTGGTAAGCAAAAAAAAAAAAATCCTACTAACTCTCCATTTCCCAGTCTGATAAGAAAAAAAAAATGCTCAAAAAATGTGCTGCAACTCCCTTTGATAATTCGATGAACTGTAAAGGTGGCAACACTGGAAAAACTTAAATGCATCGGCGTTTGCAATTAACAGACGGAAGTGACGAAACGATTAAAAACTGTATATCAATTCCTTTCCATGAAACTCTTAAATTCCAGCTTAAGAGGAGATTATTCTCTTTTTGGTGGGCTACTGATTCCTTCAAACTATGCCAAGAAACAGATCCCCTATTAGTAGTATGTAAGTACCATTGAGGGCATCTGTTTTCTGGCATAGTTTGGAGGAATCACAGACCTTCCAATTCACCAACAAAAGAATCTCCCCTTAAGGACCCCCGTGTATGCATGTAAAATACGTAGTAAAAAAATTGGAGGTTAATGAGTCCTTCAAATATTGCTACGAAATACACATACACACACACACACCTACCTACCTATTTTGAAGGAGCTTGTTTCGTGGCATAGTCTGTCAGGAGGAATCGGAAGCCACCATGCAGGCAGGTCTCATACACGATCCCAGGGTCCTTCAAACAAAAATAATCTTTGCTGAAGTCAAACAGCATTGTATCAAGGAAGAAAAAAATATACTACAAATTTATTTAGTCCTTGGAAAAATATTATGAAGGAGTATACGCTTTTACAACAACAATAACAACAACAGCATAGATGTAACATAACATAACACGCAACACGAACAACACAAACATAAGAGAATAATGGCACAAACAAACAGAAACTATTACACACACACACATATAATTATATAGGCTAGCTCACACAACACACACACACACACATACACCACTCAGACAACACACACACACACATACACCGCTCAGACAATACACACACACACACACACACACCTCGCCCCACCCACCAACCAACAACCCTCCTCACTTCACAACAGGAGAAGGTAAAAAATGAGTGTGCCCTCCCTAACTTGACTTTAAGGACCGTGTGATCGTGTATGAAACTTGGAGGCTTCTGATTCCTCCTGACCGTGCCACGAAACAAGCTCCTTCCATATAGGTGGTGTCTCGTGGCAATATTTGAAGGACTCGTAAACCTCCAATTTTCTGACTACATCACAGGGTCCCTTAATGAGTTGTGGCTCATCAAAGGAAGGCAGCCAGATGAGATGGAGAATATTACTTCCAAACTCATGATGCTTGCTTACTTGCAGGGTGGTTCAGCTTACTACGGCCTGTGTGTTTGTCTTGTGTGTGTGTGTGTGTGTGTGTGTGTGTATGTCTGGGGTGGGTGGGGGGTTGTGTTGTGTGTTTGTCTTGCGTGTGTGTGTGGGGAGGGGTTGTGTTGTGTGTTTATCTTGCGTGTGTGTGTGTGTGTGGGGTGGGTGGGGGGTTGTGTTTTGTGTTTGTCTTGTGTGTGTGTGTGTGTCTGGGGTGGGGGGTTGTGTTGTGTGTTTGTCTTGTGTGTGTGTGTGTGTGTGGAGTGGGGTTGTGTTGTGTGTTTGTCTTGCGTGTGTGTGTGTGGGGTGGGGGGTTGTGTTTTGTGTTTGTCTTGCATGTGTGTGTGGTGGGGTGGGTGGGGGGTTGTGTTGTGTGTTTGTCTTGCGTGTCTGTGTGTGTCTGGGGTGGGTGGGGGGTTGTGTTTTGTGTTTGTCTTGTATGTGCATGTGTGTGTGTGGTGGGGGGTTGTGTTGTGTGTTTGTCTTGCATGTGTGTGTGGTGGGGTTTATTTGTGTGTGTATTATGTGGGTTTCCTTGTGTTTTATGTGTGTGTGGGTGTATTGGTGTGTTTTATGTATGGGTTGATAGGTGTGTATTATATTTGTGTGGGGGGGGGTTGTCTGTATGTGAGGGGGTGGGGGGGGGTTTGTCCATGTTTTATGTGTGTGTGTGTGTGTGTGTGTGTGTGTATTATATGTTTGTGTGTATTTGTTTGATGAAGCTCTTTTTAAAAACACTATCAGGCAACTTGAAGCACACCACTGGATACTTATCATTGCTGGTCATTGTACAGTCACGAGCACTAATTTGTATTCAGGTGTGCTTCGAATACCTACCTAGAGACAGTAAATAAATGCACAATAAGATCTCCATTGGAATTAATTTGTTGGTGAATTGGACTTTTCGAAGCTTCAACCAGAGTTGTATACTTATTAGTGCTCGTGACTGTACATACATACATACATACATACATACATACACGGCCAAGCTAAATTCAGGATATAATTTTGTGTTTGGTGATCCAGACGCTTTTACAATATGATTCAAAATTATGGCGTTCTACATTCAGTGAAAAGAAAAATAATGAGGAATAATTTTTTTAGAAGTCCATATATAACTAGCTGTACGGATTGTTTTTTTTTTCGTGTATTAACAGCACAGAAGTCCATTAATTAACAGCACAGAAGTCCATTAATTAACAGCACAGAAGTCCATTAATTAACAGCACAAAAGTCCATTGCTTAACAGCACAGAAGTCCATTAACAGCACAGAAGTCCATTAATTAACAGCACAGAAGTCCATTAATTAACAGCACAGACGTCCATTAATTAACAGCACAAAAGTCCATTGATTAACAGCACAGAAGTCCATTAACAGCACACAAGTCCACTAACTAACAGCACAGAAGTCCATTAACAGCACACAAGTCCACTAACTAACAGCACAGAAGTCCATTAATTAACAGCACAGAAGTCCATTAATTAACAGCACACAAGTCCACTAACTAACAGCACAAAAGTCCATTAACAAGCTATGTGGATTTTCTTTTATATATTAACAGAACAGTTTCCCATGAACATAGTATGTTTTCTGCCAATGGTTACTTTAAAAGAGAATGGTAAACTAATAGGGGTTACTATTAACAACCCTGTGATCGTGTATGAAAATTAGAGGCTTCAGATTCCTCCTGACTATACCTCGAAACAAGTTCCTTCCCTATAGGTGGTGTTTAGCGGCAGTAATTGAAGGACTCATTTGCCTATGTCTATGTGTGTATTTGTGCATGTGTAGTGTGTGTCTGTGTTTGTATGTGTGTATATGTTTATGTACAGTGGACGGCGGGAGTAATGTCACCTCGCCTGCCCTCATGGGACCCACGGTGTTCAGAGGTTCGTGTCAGTGGGTGGGTGGGTGTCCTGGGGCTGGGTGGGTGGGTGTCGTGGGGCTGGGTGGGGGTGGGTGTCGTGGGGCTGGGTGTGGGTGGGTGTCCTGGGGCTGGGTGGGGGTGGGTGTCGTGGGACTGGGTGGGTGGGTGTCCTGGGGCTGGGTGATGTGGTGGATGCCCCCCCCTGTCCCCCGCTATAAAATATGTTTATTATTGTTATTTCATATCATTATCAATGTTGTCATTGTTCTCTTTCATGATATTTCTGCAATTGTTTACATATATTTACTCATATTAATTTCCCACCATGTATCAAAACACTTCATGGTCTTTAGCGGCAAAGTTCCCTAGAGTGTTAGGGCTTATACTAATGGTACATAAAAAAAATTAAAACAAAAAAGTGACCTTAGACCAGTATTCATAAAAACCTTTCGTGCCACATTGATGATGACACAAGCGTACAGTAACGTAGATGAAGGGACAAAGATATTCTTCCTACAGAGGGTGGAAATCATTTGACCCGGACTTATAACTTTATATTTCCGGGTTACTTAGAAAATAATTTTATAATCACCTTTATTAACCCTTAAAATCACATCACTAAGAATAATAAATGTACTGTATGTCGCAATATTTAAGCCATCTAGTATTAAAAAAACATTAGCATGAAAGATATATAGTTTGACGTTAGCTTGAGAAGAAAAGGACTTGAATTTGCCTAATTTTTTATTTCAAATAGACCTGGCAACACTGGAGATCTATCAATATAATATTTTGTGGCATTAAAATTTCACATAATGCATTTAGCCATTGTACAATATCAAGTATTCATTATATGATAAAATTTACAGTACATGCTGAGTGGGTAAACAATTAAATATCTATATTGTCACCTTGTGTTAAATGCAGAACAGACAAGTAATTAGTGAACAAGTGACAAGTGAACAGATATTAACGAGAATAACATTCCCCATCGTGACTGAAGGTGATGTGAGGGTTGTGACATGTTGCTATACCAAGGAAGCAGGAGTTACTGTAGGTTTTGCCATCACTACCACACACAGGGTCGACATAGAGGGGGCAGGCGATGGGACAGTCTTAGGGATCACCTGTAGGAAGGAATGTGATCAGATTCAGGTACAATATTATTTCCCTTTGTTAAATCATTGCCAGATACATTTTAGCTCCGTCCTTATATGCCGACGTTGTCTCACATTTCTGAATTTTACCCTCTGGTTACTTTATGACTTTCAGTGATGTCACAAGAGCTATTATTCTCAATATTATACATGAATTAACTCATAAGTAGACTGAAAACCTATACATACTGTCATACTTGTGTGTGTGTAACTCATTCCACAAGGATTAAAACTCAACTCAACGACTTCAACTAACAAGGACATTCTCCATAGCAATCCAACCGGATTTGCGGGTTTAGACAGCGTTTAACAATGCGTAAGGCACATGGATTGCCGTACGTAATGCCGTCGGAGCCACACACAGGATTGTATTCTAATGTGCAGACATCGTTGGGATTACACTTCCGCTGACCTGTGAAAATAATTTGAGTCACAAACCAGGTATTACGTGTTTTATGATCAATATAGCCTTACTATTCTAATGGAATAAATGAGACTTATATTTGCATTATATAAACAAGAAAGAGTTAAGAGGAGATTCTCTTGTTGGTAATTTTGAAGGTCTATGATTTTTATACACTAATCCAGATGACTTTATTTGGTTCAGAGAAAATGCTGGAATTCAAAGGTTACAAAATACTTTACCGACCGTGAGGAATTAAAAAGTAACTTACCGGCCACCAAAGCCACCAGTGCCACCATCACCACCAGAGTCAGGATACGTGCCATCTTTCTGTAAACAACCACATCATATGGAACAAATTATCAAACTTGAGTTGTGAGGCCTTGCAACAACCGCGTCTAAAAGCGTCAAAAATTTTGTAGGTGTATGTGTATGTGTGTGTATGTGTGTGTGTATGTGTGTGACTTACGGACATCACAGGGTAATTCTTGTTATCATAATATAATCCTTATCTATTAGATATTTTAATGGAGAGTGAGACACAAACAAGGTGGGTTTTCAACAATGAAATATGATGAAATGGTTTGAGGAATCCCTAAGTGATTAACTGGATGGACTTATATGACTCGAGGGACGAGGGTTGAAGGAGAGAGTTATTTACTATAGTCCTCACCTAAAGGAACACAGCAATGCACTGAGGGTCTCGCTCTCACTTTGTATACCTGAATATATACATGAAAACATTCAGCCTTCGTGGCAGCAAACGTTCGTGCCAAAACATTATTATTATAACATTTTAATCAGCACTCAATTTCATCAACATTGAACGAAACTTGTACATCATTATTATCACGAGCTGGGAAACAAGTGACTGTAAATCCAAATACTCTTAAAGATTTATTATCAATAAAGGGAAATAACCAAGATATTTGATATTAAGAAATGGTAAGAATATATCGTACAATATCCTTGGGATTTGCAAGTAATGATGATGATGCATATAGGAGAAAATGAAGGCCGTGTTAGGGAGGAGACAGAGGAATGACAACAAGCACGAAGGAAAAAGAATGAAGGAGAGGAGGAAAGTTGTAGAGGAAAGGGATTGGCTCAGATCCGAAGAGGTGCCAAAGCCTTTATAACCTTGTCCATATCTTTGCAAGTAATGCCCCCTATACGGGGATAGAGTGATATAACAAAGCAATGAGAAAGTCCAATATAATAATATTGGTGTACTAATACAGACCAGAGTGGACGGGTTAAAATGGTATTATACTCATGGAAAAGATTTATAGTTTTTCCTCTGTTCGATAACTGGGAAATTATCCAATAAAAAAGTTGCACCATCGTCTAATTTACTTCAATCACATATTCACTATTCAAAATAATAACATCATATGAGCACGTGAAAACATTAGACAGCAATTTGTTTGAATTATCTATGTGTGGATGATTATTTTTGACCACGACTCTATACTCACGATTCAAGTTTCGCTGCCTTCTCGGCTGACTGCAAGGTGAAGACTGGCTGAACGAACAGACTGTTACAGACCGACTGGTGTTAAAAGGGATTTCACGAGCCAATATTTTTTTACCACAACTCCTCCTCTTGAAACGCCCTAAAACTGGACAAATTACCCTAAATTTCACAATTCCACAATTTTACTGACATTTTACGAAACTATGGCCTTTCAATTATCACAAGTGTTTAAGTGTACATAATTTATATCTGGTCTATTGAATAACGAGGAATATGATAGTATTAGCTGAGGTAAACGATATATTTCACAGAGGTTATTGTACAACCTTCAAAGCCTATTATTATTATTATTATTATTATTATTATTAAGTATTCTTTTCTTCCTTCTCTTGCTCATAATTCCCTCTATATGCTTTTGCTTCCTTCCTTCCTCACTGCCTTGCTTGCTTCCTTCCTTTCTTCCTCACTGCCTTGCTTGCTTGCTTGCTTCCTTCTCTCTTCACTACTCTGCTTACTTGCTTCTTTCCTCACTACCTTGCTTGCTTGCTGCTTGCTTCCTTACTACTTTACTTGCTTGCTTGCTTCCTTCCTTTCTCACTACCTTGCTTCCTTCCTCACTACTTTGTTTCCTTCCTTCCTCACTACTTTGCTTGCTTGCCTGCTTCCTTCCTCACTACTTTGCTTGCTTACCTGCTTCCTTCCTCACTACTTTGCTTGTTTACCTGCTTCCTTCCTCACTACTTTGCTTGTTTACCTGCTTCCTTCCTCACTACTTTGCTTGCTTACCTGCTTCCTTACAACTTTACTTGCTTGCTTGCTGTCCCGTGGTGATTCAACACAAATACTCCACGCATCATCATACAAACATCAACCAAACATCACCATATGTGGATGAGAAGGGAGACAACCACACCCAGTATATACCATGACACCAAAACAAATAACACATCAACAATTTAGAAGTACCAAACGAGAATAGATATAGACGACGGTATAACCAACAACTTTAACTCTTTAATTATAGAATGTTTACAATAATTAATGATAGTGTGAATAGGCCCTTTAAGCAGCAAAAATCACCATCCTATCGCCACGACACGACAGATAATATTATGCCCTTGGATTGCAGTGAATAATAATCGATGAGTTGGCACCAAAGTACACGAATACAGTCATTAAAGGAATCGGGTGTGTTTTCAAAATGCCGTGAGAACGTAAACAAATTACGATGACGCTAAAATAAACATTGAACTAAACAAGACGTGAATAATGTAGTGGGATTTATACCACTGATTTGCAAGCATTATCTCGATCAAATTAAAATGGGGCGAAAGTAGACCTCAGATATTAACCAGTATATATTAAAGATCACTTGCTAAAATTATAGTATATCCATGCAAGTTTTTGTTACTACATCTCTTGTTGAACTCTCACTGTCCAGGCTATAGTTAGTTAGTTCATGTACTACCTACCACACCTGTTGGGGACGAGTCAGGCTGGCTGGTATAGTAGAAAGTGTGTGTGTGTGTGTGTGTGTGTGTGTGTTCTGATATCTCCTGTTTTGCTTCTTACTTGTTCTTTTCTGTTGTGTGTGTGTGTGTGTGTTCTGTTTTGCTTCTGTTCTGTTCTTTTCTGTCGTGTGTGTGTGTGTGTGTGTGTGTTTAGGATGTGGGGAGAGGCACAAAACCACATATCAACTCGACATGCAAATGACTGACTACATCTAATTTGCATATCTGGGGGTTGGAAGGAAGGAAGGAAGGAAGAACCGAGAAAAGACAAAAATTTATCAGCAGAAAGGAAGAATGAATAAAAATCAACAAATAAAAAGAAGAGGGCGAAAAAATAGAGAAAACACGAAACATTGAAAGAAACGAAAGAGAAAAAAAAAATAGGAATGAGAAGTGTAGGGAGAGAGGACTTAAAATATATATATATATACAATAACCATAAATAATAGAGACTTGCAGACAACAAAGGAGAAGGATGGAAGGAGTGAGAGTAGGATAGTGCAAGGACGGAGGAAAGGAGAGGTAAAACTGAGGTGGGGTGGGAAAAAACAAGCCGGAAGAATCACGTATACGAACGAATAAAATGGCAGGGATGCGATGGAGAGGAGAAACAAATATATAATAAATGGAGAGATAAGGGATTGATGAAAGGAGAAGACAGACATAATAATAATAATAAAGATGGTTTAAATAGACGGACAGAGAAAAAAAGGAACAAATGAAAGAAAGAGAAGGTGATAAAGAAGAAAAACAAAGGCAGAAATTATAAAAAGAGAAGGGATAAGAAGACAGATGCTTGGAGAGGAAAATATGGAAGCTAGGAGGAGAGAATGATGTAGATGAAAGGATAGAAGGAGGAGGAGGAGGAGGGAGAGAGATAAATGGAGGGATAGTCAAGGTCAGTGAGTCCCAAGGCCACAAGTATCAAGGTCTAGGATGAAGGAGTTACTCAGTTGTGACAATACAGCTCTACACACACACACACCTGTCACACACACACACACCTGTCACACACAAGCTATTCACCAACAACTTCCCATTACATACAATTACAAAGATATTTATCTAATCTCACGCCAAAGTCAACGCTCCGTGGAAAATATTTTCCTAGTTCTATATGGGTTTTAAAAACGAGTGCGTAGTGTTTGGCAGCAAGTAAAAAAGCAAATATAGGTTTAAGCTTTATTGCTCGGAATTTTAAATATGTCACCAAATGTAATAACGCGTTTATATATATCTCTTGTTAGACCACATTTAGAATACTCAGTTCAACTATGGTCCCTTTGTTATGCTACAGATGTTAAAAGTATGGAGAGGGTACAAAGAAGAACAACCCAAATGATCCCTGGCATTCGTAATTTGACATATCAGGAAAGATTAAAAAAGCTCAACACGTTTTCTCTTGAAAATTATAGAACACGTGGCGACCTTATCAAAACTTTTAAAATCCTTAAAATTTTTGAGAAAAATCATTAAGATCATTTATTCCAGCTCTATCCCCAGTCTGGAACGAGAATTAACAGTTATAAATTAAAAGGACAATGTTTTAATACTGAATTGCAAAAGAACTGTTTTAATACAAGAGTCGTAAACTATTGGAATAAACTTCCGGCATCTGTAGTAGCAGCGAATACAGTGGATACCTTTAAACATCGCCTCAACAAATATTTTCAAGAATAAGGGTTTTAGTATGTTCTGTTTTCATTTTTCTCTATATAGCAGTAAGTAGATGTTAGAATTAGGCTTCAACCACTTTTCCTACTTTCATATAAAATTTCCTTGCGAGTTCTTTATAACAAACAAGGTGTTATATTCTATCTGTTTTTCCAACCGAGATACCCGGTGGGAGTGGTGAGGAGCCTTGTCCTTTATCTATCCTTTCCTTCAACACGTAGTCTAGATTAGCGTAGTTAAACAGGCAACCTCACAAAAGGCCACTATGGTCCTCCTGTTGCCTGCACTTCCTTTGTATTCATTTGTATTCCTTTGTAATAATGTAAGAAACTTCCCTGAAAGTTTGGTGATGATATCTTGTATGGTCTAGGACAGCGTTTCTTAACCTGGGGTGCTAGCACTCCCAGGGGTTACTGAAATCAATTTTAGGGGGTGCTGGGAAAGGTTGCATATTATAAATAAAACATAAATGATCCCAATAAAAGATGCTATACAGGCATAAGATTTGCACTGCACAACTCTTTGCCACATCACAAAGCCACTCAACATACACACACACACACACAAACACACACACACCCAGTACCTTCATGCTACATCACCCACCACTCAAATGGAACACGAATCATACAGATGTAATATATAAATCTGAAATCCTGAACCTGAATTACCGGTACTCCTAAGTATACAAGTCTGAAATTCTTAACAACTGTTTCACGTCCCCCTCCCAACCTATAACTCTGAAATCTCACCATATAACTCTGAAATCCCGAACACAAATTACACCAAAGTATAAAAGTCTGAAATTCTGAGCAACCTATCTCGTCCCCATCCCAACTTCAGCCTCCACAAACAGACCATGTCACTGCCACACCAACCAACAATACCGATACAAGTGACAATAAAATATACAACATTATGTCTACTTATACAGCACCACCCAGTATCAAAACATATACTACTAACAGATAAAAATAACATAATTTCCTTGCACATAAAAATAACATAAAACAGTACGTAATAATATCATGTCCACACTTTACTCAACACAGTTAACCTTTTAATGTAAACAAATCTACCGACGACCTCCGTGAGAAAACCATCGTGTTCGGTTTACAGATGGCGACTGCATGGGTTGACGACGAGAACTGCTGCTAAAACAACAACAAACACAATCTGTCACACAACACTACTGTAATTAATCTCACAACTGTTGTTTCTTTTCCCACACCTGTCATACACACTCACAAATACACCTGGTGTCTCGTGGCAATATTTGAAGGACTCGTATATCTCCAATTTTCTGACTACATCACAGGGTCCCTTAATGAGTTGTGGCTCATCAAAGGAAGGCAGCCAGATGAGATGGAGAATATTACTTCCAAACTCATGATACTTGCTTACTTGCAGGGTGGTTCAGCTTACTACGGCCTGTGTGTTTGTCTTGTGTGTGTGTGTGTCTGGGGTGGGTGGGGGGTTGTGTCGTGTGTGTGTGTGTGTGTGTGGGGTGGGTTGTGTTTTGTGTTTGTCTTGCATGTGTGTGTGTGTGTGTGTGTGTGGTGGGGGGTTGTGTTGTGTGTTTGTCTTGCATGTGTGTGTGTGTGTGTGTGTGGTGGGGGGTTGTGTTGTGTGTTTGTCTTGCGTGTGTGTGTGTGGGGTGGGGGGTTGTGTTGTGTGTTTGTCTTGCATGTGTGTGTGGGGTGGGGGGTTGTGTTGTGTGTTTGTCTTGCATGTGTGTGTGGTGGGGTTTATTTGTGTGTGTATTATGTGGGTTTCCTTGTGTTTTATGTGTGTGTGGGTGTACTGGTGTGTTTTATGTATGGGTTGATAAGTGTGTATTATATGTGTGTGTGGGGGGGGGGTTGTCTGTATATGAGGGGGTGGGGGGGGGGGTTTGTCCATGTTTTATGTGTGTGTGTGTGTGTGTATTATATGTTTGTGTATTTGTTTGATGAAGCTCTTTTTAAAAACACCATCAGGCAACTTGAAGCACACCACTGGATACTTATCATTGCTGGTCATTGTACAGTCACGAGCACTAATTTATATTCAGGTGTGCTTCGAATACCTACCTAGAGACAGTAAATAAATGCACAATAAGATCTCCATTGGAATTAATTTGTTGGTGAATTGGACTTTTCGAAGCTTCAACCAGAGCTGTATACTTATTAGTGCTCGTGACTGTACATACATACATACATACATACATACATACACGGCCAAGCTAAATTCAGGATATAATTTTGTGTTTGGTGATCCAGACGCTTTTACAATATGATTCAAAATTATGGCGTTCTACATTCAGTGAAAAGAAAAATAATGAGGAATTATTTTTTTAGAAGTCCATATATAACTAGCTGTACGGATTGTTTTTTTTTTTCGTGTATTAACAGCACAGAAGTCCATTAATTAACAGCACAGAAGTCCATTAATTAACAGCACAGAAGTCCATTAATTAACAGCACAAAAGTCCATTGATTAACAGCACAGAAGTCCATTAACAGCACACAAGTCAACTAACTAACAGCACAGAAGTCCATTAACAGCACACAAGTCCATTAATTAACAGCACACAAGTCCACTAACTAACAGCACAAAAGTCCATTAACAAGCTATGTGGATTTTCTTTTATATATTAACAGAACAGTTTCCCATGAACATAGTATGTTTTCTGCCAATGGTTACTTTAAAAGAGAATGGTAAACTAATAGGGGTTACTATTAACAACCCTGTGATCGTGTATGAAAATTAGAGGCTTCAGATTCCTCCTGACTATACCCTCGAAACAAGTTCCTTCCCTATAGGTGGTGTTTAGCGGCAGTAATTGAAGGACTCATTTGCCTATGTCTATGTGTGTGTATGTGCATGTGTAGTGTGTGTCTGTGTTTGTATGTGTGTATGTATGTATATGTTTATGTACAGTGGACGGCGGGAGTAATGTCACCTCGCCTGCCCTGATGGGACCCACGGTGTTCAGAGGTTCGTGTCAGTGGGTGTCGTGGGGCTGGGTGGGGGTGGGTGTCGTGGGGCTGGGTGTGGGTGGGTGTCCTGGGGCTGGGTGGGTGGGTGTCCTGGGGCTGGGTGATGTGGTGGATGCCCCCCCCTGTCCCCCGCTATAAAATATGTTTATTATTGTTATTTCATATCATTATCAATGTTGTCATTGTTCTCTTTCATGATATTTCTGCAATTGTTTACATATATTTACTCATTAATTTCCCACCATGTATCAAAACACTTCATGGTCTTTAGCGGCAAAGTTCCCTAGAGTGTTAGGGCTTATACTAATGGTACATAAAAAAAATTAAAACAAAAAAGTGACCTTAGACCAGTATTCATAAAAACCTTTCGTGCCACATTGATGATGACACAAGCGTACAGTAACGTAGATGAAGGGACAAAGATATTCTTCCTACAGAGGGTGGAAATCATTTGACCCGGACTTATAACTTTATATTTCCGGGTTACTTAGAAAATAATTTTATAATCACCTTTATTAACCCTTAAAATCACATCACTAAGAATAATAAATGTACTGTATGTCGCAATATTTAAGCCATCTAGTATTAAAAAAACATTAGCATGAAAGAGATATATAGTTTGACGTTAGCTTGAGAAGAAAATGACTTGAATTTGCCTAATTTTTTATTTCAAATAGACCTGGCAACACTGGAGATCTATCAATATAATATTTTGTGGCATTAAAATTTCACATAATGCATTTAGCCATTGTACAATATCAAGTATTCATTATATGATAAAATTTACAGTACATGCTGAGTGGGTAAACAATTAAATATCTATATTGTCACCTTGTGTTAAATGCAGAACAGACAAGTGATTAGTGAACAAGTGACAAGTGAACAGGTATTAACGAGAATAACATTCCCCATCGTGACTGAAGGTGATGTGAGGGTTGTGACATGTTTCTATACCAAGGAAGCAGGAGTTACTGTAGGTTTTGCCATCACTACCACACACAGGGTCGACATAGAGGGGGCAGGCGATGGGACAGTCTTAGGGATCACCTGTAGGAAGGAATGTGATCAGATTCAGGTACAATATTATTTCCCTTTGTTAAATCATTGCCAGATACATTTTAGCACCGTCCTTATATGCCGACGTTGTCTCACATTTCTGAATTTTACCCTCTGGTTACTTTATGACTTTCAGTGATGTCACAAGAGCTATTATTCTCAATATTATACATGAATTAACTCATAAGTAGACTGAAAACCTATACATACTGTCATGTGTGTGTGTGTGTAACTCATTCCACAAGGATTATAACTCAACTCAACGACTTCAACTAACAAGGACATTCTCCATAGCAATCCAACCGGATTTGCGGGTTTAGACAGCGTTTAACAATGCGTAAGGCACATGGATTGCCGTACGTAATGCCGTCGGAGCCACACACAGGATTGTATTCTAATGTGCAGACACCGTTGGGATTACACTTCCGCTGACCTGTGAAAATAATTTGAGTCACAAACCAGGTATTACGTGTTTTATGATCAATATAGCCTTACTATTCTAATGGAATAAATGAGACTTATATTTGCATTATATAAACAAGAAAGAGTTAAGAGGAGATTCTCTTGTTGGTAATTTTGTAGGTCTATGATTTTTATACACTGATCCAGATGACTTTATTTGGTTCAGAGAAAATGCTGGAATTCAAAGGTTACAAAATACTTTACCGACCGTGAGGAATTAAAAAGTAACTTACCGGCCACCAAAGCCACCAGTGCCACCATCACCACCAGAGTCAGGATACGTGCCATCTTTCTGTAAACAACCACATCATATGGAACAAATTATCAAACTTGAGTTGTGAGGCCTTGCAACAACCGCGTCTAAAAGCGTCAAAAATTGTGTAGGTGTATGTGTATGTGTGTGTATGTGTGTGTGTATGTGTGTGACTTACGGACATCACAGGGTAATTCTTGTTATCATAATATAATCCTTATCTATTAGATATTTTAATGGAGAGTGAGACACAAACAAGGTGGGTTTTCAACAATGAAATATGATGAAATGGTTTGAGGAATCCCTAAGTGATTAACTGGATGGACTTATATGACTCGAGGGACGAGGGTTGAAGGAGAGAGTTATTTAGTCCTCACCTAAAGGAACACAGCAATGCACTGAGGGTCTCGCTCTCACTTTGTATACCTGAATATATACATGAAAACATTCAGCCTTCGTGGCAGCAAACGTTCGTGCCAAAACATTATTATTATAACATTTTAATCAGCACTCAATTTCATCAACATTGAACTAAACTTGTACATCATTATTATCACGAGCTGGGAAACAAGTGACTGTAAATCCAAATACTCTTAAAGATTTATTATCAATAAAGGGAAATAACCAAGATATTTGATATTAAGATTTGGTAAGAATATATCGTACAATATCCTTGGGATTTCCAAGTAATGATGATGATGCATATAGGAGAAAATGAAGGCCGTGTTAGGGAGGAGACAGAGGAATGACAACAAGCATGAAGGAAAAAGAATGAAGGAGAGGAGGAAAGTTGTAGAGGAAAGGGATTGGCTCAGATCCGAAGAGGTGCCAAAGCCTTTATAACCTTGTCCATATCTTTGCAAGTAATGCCCCCTATACGGGGATAGAGTGATATAACAAAGCAATGAGAAAGTCCAATATAATAATATTGGTGTACTAATACAGACCAGAGTGGACGGGTTAAAATGGTATTATACTCATGGAAAAGATTTATAGTTTTTCCTCTGTTCGATAACTGGGAAATTATCCAATAAATAAGTTCCACCATCGTCTAATTTACTTCAATCACATATTCACTATTCAAAATAATAACATCATATGAGCACGTGAAAACATTAGACAGCAATTTGTTTGAATTATCTATGTGTGGATGATTATTTTTGACCACGACTCTATACTCACGATTCAAGTTTCGCTGCCTTCTCGGCTGACTGCAAGGTGAAGACTGGCTGAACGAACAGACCGACTGGTGTTAACAGGGATTTCACGAGCCAATATTTTTTTACCCCAACTCCTCCTCTTGAAACGCCCTAAAACTGGACAAATTACCCTAAATTTCACAATTCCCCAATTTTACTGACATTTTACGAAACTATGGCCTTTCAATTATCACAAGTGTTTAAGTGTACATAATTTATATCTGGTCTATTGAATAACGAGGAATATGATAGTATTAGCTGAGGTAAACGATATATTTCACAGAGGTTATTGTACAACCTTCAAAGCCTATTATTATTATTATTATTATTATTATTATTATTATTAAGTATTCTTTTCTTCCTTCTCTTGCTCATAATTCCCTTTATATGCTTTTGCTTGCTTGCTTCCTTCCTCACTGCCTTGCTTGCTTCCTTCCTTTCTTCCTCACTGCCTTGCTAGTTTGCTTCTTTTTCTCCTCAATAGTTTGCTTGCTTGCTTCCTTTCTTTCTTCCTCACTGCCTTGCTAGTTTGCTTCTTTTTCTCCTCAATACTTTGTTTGCTTCCTTCCTTTCTTCCTCACTGCCTTGCTTGCTTGCTTGCTTCCTTCTCTCTTCACTACTCTGCTTACTTGCTTCTTTCCTCACTACCTTGCTTGCTTGCTGCTTGCTTCCTTACTACTTTACTTGCTTGCTTGCTTCCTTCCTTTCTCACTACCTTGCTTCCTTCCTCACTACTTTGTTTCCTTCCTTCCTCACTACTTTGCTTGCTTGCCTGCTTCCTTCCTCACTACTTTGATTGTTTACCTGCTTCCTTCCTCACTACTTTGCTTGCTTACCTGCTTCCTTCCTCACTACTTTGCTTGTTTACCTGCTTCCTTCCTCACTACTTTGCTTGTTTACCTGCTTCCTTCCTCACTACTTTGCTTGCTTACCTGCTTCCTTACAACTTTACTTGCTTGCTTGCTGTCCCGTGGTGATTCAACACAAATACTCCACGCATCATCATACAAACATCAACCAAACATCACCATATGTGGATGAGAAGGGAGACAACCACACCCAGTATATACCATGACACCAAAACAAATAACACATCAACAATTTAGAAGTACCAAACGAGAATAGATATAGACGACGGTATAACCAACAACTTTAACTCTTTAATTATAGAATGTTTACAATAATTAATGATAGTGTGAATAGGCCCTTTAAGCAGCAAAAATCACCATCCTATCACCACGACACGACAGATAATATTATGCCCTTGGATTGCAGTGAATAATAATCGATGAGTTGGCACCAAAGTACACGAATACAGTCATTAAAGGAATCGGGTGTGTTTTCAAAATGCCGTGAGAACGTAAACAAATTACGATGACGCTAAAATAAGCATTGAACTAAACAAGACGTGAATAACGTAGTGGGATTTATACCACTGATTTGCAAGCATTATCTCGATCAAATTAAAATGGGGCGAAAGTAGACCTCAGATATTAACCAGTATATATTAAAGATCACTTGCTAAAATTATAGTATATCCATGCAAGTTTTTGTTACTACATCTCTTGTTGAACTCTCACTGTCCAGGCTATAGTTAGTTAGTTCATGTACTACCTACCACACCTGTTGGGGACGAGTCAGGCTGGCTGGTA
This sequence comes from Petrolisthes cinctipes, assembly GCA_033782935.1. Lineage (NCBI taxonomy): Eukaryota > Metazoa > Arthropoda > Malacostraca > Decapoda > Porcellanidae > Petrolisthes > Petrolisthes cinctipes. Next base: position 71,307 of record JAWQEG010005551.1, on the reverse strand, counting down.
TAGTAGAAAGTGTGTGTGTGTGTGTGTGTGTGTGTGTGTGTGTTCTGATATCTCCTGTTTTGCTTCTTACTTGTTCTTTTCTGTTGTGTGTGTGTGTGTGTGTGTGTTCTGTTTTGCTTCTGTTCTGTTCTTTTCTGTCGTGTGTGTGTGTGTGTGTGTGTGTTTATGTGTGTGTGTGTGTGTTTAGGATGTGGGGAGAGGCACAAAACCACATATCAACTCGACATGCAAATGACTGACTACATCTAATTTGCATATCTGGGGGTTGGAAGGAAGGAAGGAAGGAAGAACCGAGAAAAGACAAAAATTTATCAGCAGAAAGGAGGAATGAATAAAAATCAACAAATAAAGAGAAGCGGGCGAAAAAATAGAGAAAACACGAAACATTGAAAGAAACGAAAGAGAAAAAAAAATAGGAATGAGAAGTGTAGGGAGAGAGGACTTAAAATATATATATATATATACAATAACCATAAATAATGGAGACTTGCAGACAACAAAGGAGAAGGATGGAAGGAGTGAGAGTAGGATAGTGCAAGGACGGAGGAAAGGAGAGGTAAAACTGAGGTGGGGTGGGAAAAAACAAGCCGGAAGAATCACGTATACGAACGAATAAAATGGCAGGGATGCGATGGAGAGGAGAAACAAATATATAATAAATGGAGAGATAAGGGATTGATGAAAGGAGAAGACAGACATAATAATAATAATAAAGATGGTTTAAATAGACGGACAGAGAAAAAAAGGAACAAATGAAAGAAAGAGAAGGTGATAAAGAAGAAAAACAAAGGCAGAAATTATAAAAAGAGAAGGGATAAGAAGACAGATGCTTGGAGAGGAAAATATGGAAGCGAGGAGGAGAGAATGATGTAGATGAAAGGATAGAAGGAGGAGGAGGAGGAGGAGGGAGAGAGATAAATGGAGGGATAGTCAAGGTCAGTGAGTCCCAAGGCCACAAGTATCAAGGTCTAGGATGAAGGAGTTACTCAGTTGTGACAATACAGCTCTACACACACACACACACCTGTCACACACACACACACCTGTCACACACAAGCTATTCACCAACAACTTCCCATTACATACAATTACAAAGATATTTATCTAATCTCACGCCAAAGTCAACGCTCCGTGGAAAATATTTTCCTAGTTCTATATGGGTTTTAAAAACGAGTGCGTAGTGTTTGGCAGCAAGTAAAAAAGCAAATATAGGTTTAAGCTTTATTGCTCGGAATTTTAAATATGTCACCAAATGTAATAACGCGTTTATATATATCTCTTGTTAGACCACATTTAGAATACTCAGTTCAACTATGGTCCCTTTGTTATGCTACAGATGTTAAAAGTATGGAGAGGGTACAAAGAAGAACAACCCAAATGATCCCTGGCATTCGTAATTTGACATATCAGGAAAGATTAAAAAAGCTCAACACGTTTTCTCTTGAAAATTATAGAACACGTGGCGACCTTATCAAAACTTTTAAAATCCTTAAAATTTTTGAGAAAAATCATTAAGATCATTTATTCCAGCTCTATCCCCAGTCTGGAACGAGAATTAACAGTTATAAATTAAAAGGACAATGTTTTAATACTGAATTGCAAAAGAACTGTTTTAATACAAGAGTCGTAAACTATTGGAATAAACTTCCGGCATCTGTAGTAGCAGCGAATACAGTGGATACCTTTAAACATCGCCTCAACAAATATTTTCAAGAATAAGGGTTTTAGTATGTTCTGTTTTCATTTTTCTCTATATAGCAGTAAGTAGATGTTAGAATTAGGCTTCAACCACTTTTCCTACTTTCATATAAAATTTCCTTGTGAGTTCTTTATAACAAACAAGGTGTTATATTCTATCTGTTTTTCCAACCGAGATACCCGGTGGGAGTGGTGAGGAGCCTTGTCCTTTATCTATCCTTTCCTTCAACACGTAGTCTAGATTAGCGTAGTTAAACAGGCAACCTCACAAAAGGCCACTATGGTCCTCCTGTTGCCTGCACTTCCTTTGTATTCATTTGTATTCCTTTGTAATAATGTAAGAAACTTCCCTGAAAGTTTGGTGATGATATCTTGTATGGTCTAGGACAGCGTTTCTTAACCTGGGGTGCTAGCACTCCCAGGGGTTACTGAAATCAATTTTAGGGGGTGCTGGGAAAGGTTGCATATTATAAATAAAAAATAAATGATCCCAATAAAAGATGCTATACAGGCATAAGATTTGCACTGCACAACTCTTTGCCACATCACAAAGCCACTCAACACACACACACACACACAAACACACACACACCCAGTACCTTCATGCTACATCACCCACCACTCAAATGGAACACGAATCATACAGATGTAATATATAAATCTGAAATCCTGAACCTGAATTACCGGTACTCCTAAGTATACAAGTCTGAAATTCTTAACAACTGTTTCACGTCCCCCTCCCAACCTATAACTCTGAAATCTCACCATATAACTCTGAAATCCCGAACACAAATTACACCAAAGTATAAAAGTCTGAAATTCTGAGCAACCTATCTCGTCCCCATCCCAACTTCAGCCTCCACAAACAGACCATGTCACTGCCACACCAACCAACAATACCGATACAAGTGACAATAAAATATACAACATTATGTCTACTTATACAGCACCACCCAGTATCAAAACATATACTACTAACAGATAAAAATAACATAATTTCCTTGCACATAAAAATAACATAACACAGTACGTAATAATATCATGTCCACACTTTACTCAACACAGTTAACCTTTTAATGTAAACAAATCTACCGACGACCTCCGTGAGAAAACCATCGTGTTCGGTTTACAGATGGCGACTGCATGGGTTGACGACGAGAACTGCAGCTAAAACAACAACAAACACAATCTGTCACACAACACTACTGTAATTAATCTCACAACTGTTGTTTCTTTTCCCACACCTGTCATACACACTCACAAATACACCTGGTGTCTCGTGGCAATATTTGAAGGACTCGTATATCTCCAATTTTCTGACTACATCACAGGGTCCCTTAATGAGTTGTGGCTCATCAAAGGAAGGCAGCCAGATGAGATGGAGAATATTACTTCCAAACTCATGATACTTGCTTACTTGCAGGGTGGTTCAGCTTACTACGGCCTGTGTGTTTGTCTTGTGTGTGTGTGTGTGTGTGTCTGGGGTGGGTGGGGGGTTGTGTCGTGTGTGTGTGTGTGTGTGGGGTGGGTTGGGGGTTGTGTTTTGTGTTTGTCTTGCATGTGTGTGTGTGTGTGTGTGGTGGGGGGTTGTGTTGTGTGTTTGTCTTGCATGTGTGTGTGTGGTGGGGGGTTGTGTTGTGTGTTTGTCTTGCGTGTGTGTGTGTGGGGTGGGGGGTTGTGTTGTGTGTTTGTCTTGCATGTGTGTGTGTGTGTGGTGGGGTTTATTTGTGTGTGTATTATGTGGGTTTCCTTGTGTTTTATGTGTGTGTGGGTGTATTGGTGTGTTTTATGTATGGGTTGATAGGTGTGTATTATATGTGTGTGTGGGGGGGGGGGGGTTGTCTGTATATGAGGGGGTGGGGGGGGTTTGTCCATGTTTTATGTGTGTGTGTGTGTGTGTATTATATGTTTGTGTGTATTTGTTTGATGAAGCTCTTTTTAAAAACACCATCAGGCAACTTGAAGCACACCACTGGATACTTATCATTGCTGGTCATTGTACAGTCACGAGCACTAATTTGTATTCAGGTGTGCTTCGAATACCTACCTAGAGACAGTAAATAAATGCACAATAAAATCTCCATTGGAATTAATTTGTTGGTGAATTGGACTTTTCGAAGCTTCAACCAGAGCTGTATACTTATTAGTGCTCGTGACTGTACATACATACATACATACATACATACATACACGGCCAAGCTAAATTCAGGATATAATTTTGTGTTTGGTGATCCAGACGCTTTTACAATATGATTCAAAATTATGGCGTTCTACATTCAGTGAAAAGAAAAATAATGAGGAATAATTTTTTAGAAGTCCATATATAACTAGCTGTACGGATTGTTTTTTTTTTTCGTGTATTAACAGCACAGAAGTCCATTAATTAACAGCACAGAATTCCATTAATTAGCAGCACAGAAGTCCATTAATTAACAGCACAGAAGTCCATTAATTAACAGCACAAAAGTCACAAGCGTACAGTAACGTAGATGAAGGGACAAAGATATTCTTCCTACAGAGTGTGGAAATCATTTGACCCGGACTTATAACTTTATATTTCCGGGTTACTTAGAAAATAATTTTATAATCACCTTTATTAACTCTTAAAATCACATCACTAAGAATAATAAATGTACTGTATGTCGCAATATTTAAGCCATCTAGTATTAAAAAAACATTAGCATGAAAGAGATATATAGTTTGACGTTAGCTTGAGAAGAAAATGACTCTCGAATTTGCCTAATTTTTTATTTGAAATAGACCTGGCAACACTGGAGACATATCAATATAATATTTTGTGGCATTAAAATTTCACATAATGCATTTAGCCATTGTACAATATCAAGTATTCATTATATGATAAAATTTACAGTACATGCTGAGTGGGTAAACAATTAAATATCTATATTGTCACCTTGTGTTAAATGCAGAACAGACAAGTGATTAGTGAACAAGTGACAAGTGAACAGATATTAACGAGAATAACATTCCCCATCGTGACTGAAGGTGATGTGAGGGTTGTGACATGTTGCTATACCAAGGAAGCAGGAGTTACTGTAGGTTTTGCCATCACTACCACACACAGGGTCGACATAGAGGGGGCAGGCGATGGGACAGTCTTAGGGATCACCTGTAGGAAGGAATGTGATCAGATTCAGGTACAATATTATTTCCCTTTGTTAAATCATTGCCATATACATTTTAGCACCTTCCTTATATGAAGACGTTGTCTCACATTTCTGAATTTTACCCTCTGGTTACTTTATGACTTTCAGTGATGTCACAAGAGCTATTATTCTCAATATTATACATGAATTAACTCATAAGTAGACTGAAAACCTAAACATACTGTCATGTGTGTGTGTGTGTGTGTGTGTGTAACTCATTCCACAAGGATTATAACTCGCCTCAACGACTTCAGCTAACAAGGACATTCTCTCCGGCAAACCAACAGGAGGTGCGGGTTTAGACAGCGAGCACCTTCGAAGTGACATTCATTGGAGTACGTCTTGCCGTCGGAGCCACACACAGGATCGTATACCGTAAAGCAGATAGGGTTGGAATCACAATTCCGCTGACCTGTCAAAATAATTCGAGTCACAAACCAGGTATTACGTGTTTTATGATCAACATAGCCTAACTATTCTAATGGAATAAATGAGACTAATATTTGCATTATATAAACAAGAAAGAGTTAAGAGGAGATTCTCTTGTTGGTAATTTTGAAGGTCTGTGATTTTTTTTACACTAATCCAGATGACTTTACTTGGTTCAGAGAAAATGCTGGAATTCAAAGGTTACAAAATACTTTACCGACCGTGAGGAATTAAAAAGTAACTTACCGGCCACCAAAGCCACCAGTGCCACCATCACCACCAGAGTCAGGATACGTGCCATCTTTCTGTAAACAACCACATCATATGGAACAAATTATCAAACTTGAGTTGTGAGGCCTTGCAACAACCGCGTCTAAAAGCGTCAAAAATGTTGTAGGTGTATGTGTGTGTATGTGTATGAGTGTGTATGTGTGTGACTTACGGACATTACAGGGTAAGTCTTGTTATAATATAAACCTTATATATTGGATATTTTAATTAATGGTGAGTGATACACAAACAAGGTGGGTTTTCAACAATGAAATATGATGAAATGGTTTGAGGAATCCCTAAGTGATTAACTGGATGGACTTATATGACTCGAGGGACGAGGGTTGAAGGAGGGAGTTATTTAGTCTTCACCTAAAGGAACACAGCAATGCACTGATGGTCTCGCTCTCACTTTGTATACCTGAATATATACATGAAAACATTCAGCCTTCGTGGCAGCAAACGTTGGTGCCAAAACATTATTATTATAACATTTTAATCAGCACTCAATTTCATCAACATTGAACGAAACTTGTACATCATTATTATCACGAGCTGGGAAACAAGTGTCTGTAAATCCAAATACTCTTAAAGATTTATTATCAATAAAGGGAAATAACTAAGATATTTGATATTAAGATATGGTAAGAATATATCGTACAATATCCTTGGGATTTCCAAGTAATGATGATGATGCATATAGGAGAAAATGAAGGCCGTGTTAGGGAGGAGACAGAGGAATGACAACAAGCACGAAGGAAAAAGAATGAAGGAGAGGAGGAAAGTTGTAGAGGAAAGGGATTGGCTCAGATCCGAAGAGGTGCCAAAGCCTTTATAACCTTGTCCATATCTTTGCAAGTAATGCCCCCTATACGGGGATAGAGTGATATAACAAAGCAATGAGAAAGTCCAATATAATAATATTGGTGTACTAATACAGACCAGAGTGGACGGGTTAAAATGGTATTATACTCATGGAAAAGATTTATAGTTTTTCCTCTGTTCGTTAACTGGGAAATTATCCAATAAAAAAGTTGCACCATCGTCTAATTTACTTCAATCACATATTCACTATTCAAAATAATAACATCATATGAGCACGTAAAAACATTAGACAGCAATTTGTTTGAATTATCTATGTGTGGATGATTATTTTTGACCACGACTATACTCACGATTCAAGTTTCGCTGCCTTCTCGGCTGACTGCAAGGTGAAGACTGGCTGAACGAACAGACCGACTGGTGTATTAAATAGGAAGAGTTTACTGTCCACAGACCATAAACCGGTAGTCACACACACACACACACAGGGAAAATTTTAAGGCGATTGAGATAAAAAGTGGTTAGTGAAGGACTCGTCAAAATAAGTAGTGTGTGTCTATACTGGTTTAAAAGAGGCTGGAGGGAATATATATGTATGTGGGTGGGGTGGGGGGGTTGATAGGTGTGTGTGGGGGGGTTTGGCTGTAGGTGGGGTGGGGGCGGGATTGTCTATGTTTTATATGTGTGTGTGTTTGCCTGTGTATTATATGTTTGTGTGTATGTGTTTGTCTGTTATATATATATACATATATATATATATATGTGTGTGTGTGTGTGTGTGTAAAAGATCGTCGTGGGGACTCATCATTATTCACGACTTAAACATAAATACCAAACCAGAGGCTATATATTATACTTCCGTCACCTAACCTACATGTATTCTCAATCAATTCACGATTCAAAGAATATATATATATATATATATATATATATATATATATATATATATATATAATCTTCAGGTCTTGTATGATTTTTTGTACTTTGGAGTTGAAAAAAATAAATAGACAAACTGTAGGAGGAATATATACAGTTTTGTATATCGGAATCCTCCAAACTATACCACGAAACAGATTCCCTATTACTATACCAATGAGGATGTCTGTTTTCTGGTGTAGTTAGGAGGAATCAGTAGCCTTCCAATTTACCAACAAGATTATTCCCTTTTAATTTAACCAGAATAGAGACAACGCTTGGAATAATAATAATAATAATAATAATATCCAGGTGTTGTTAAGTTACGAATCATCAAACAACCCAGTGAACCAATTTTATAATATACAGTCGCGGTCAAATATAATCATTCATATAGGGGTAACTCACGTAAGAGTTTGACAGGTTCAATCTGTTCCTTAGATGATAAACTTTCCAATAAATAGGTTAACTACCATCTTTTAATTTAATATAACTGACTGACCTTGAAACAAGTTCCTTCCCTATAGGTGGTGTTTCGCGGCAGTAATTGAAGGACTCATTTGCCTCCAATTTTCTAACTACATCACAGGGTCCCTTAATTAAATCAATGAAACTTGATGTTAAAACAAACTTCTTACCTTAAAGCTTCTGTCCATGGGGTTTTATGTTAATAATTACACATGTTGCCATCTCTGACTGTTACTCCTAACTGGCGCTTCTAATAACAATGTATACAGCTACTTGTTTACCCATCATCCAGGCATGTTACACACCTCGATACTAACTCCAACACACTTAATTGTTCTTACATGTCAGGAAAATTTATTATCTTTTCAATATCTGAATACAAATATCCAGATCTTGGGAATATCCCCTAGATCTAGGGTTTTTCCCCCACGAAAACCCCGTTTCCAAGGCTCTCCCCCAATATTGTAAAGGAAGGGGGGGATGGGGGGGAGGAATAGTAACAAAATACATACCAGTACTTTCTAACCATCACTGGATTAAAAAACAATGAAATAAAGGCATTTTAAGGCAATTCTAAAACAAAAAACAGCAATAAAACGCGAGGACTTGGACCGTACTGACGCTGAATGTCATGACAGATTCTCCATCCCTCACTATGACTGGTACCGTGCAGTGGTACACCTGTATGGTACGAGTACCACCCTCACTATGACTGGTACCGTGCATTGGTACACCTGTATGGTACGAGTACCACCCTCACTATGACTGGTACCGTGCAGTGGTACACCTGTATGGTACGAGTACCACCCTCACTCGTGCGTTGTTCACATCCGTATGGGATACCGCTCCATGTGGGAGGCAAGATTAAGAGAGAAACGTAGATGAAGGGACAAAGATATTCTTCCTACAGAGGGTGGAAATCATTTGACCCGGACTTATAACTTTATATTTCCAGGTTATTTAGAAAATAATTTTATAATCACCTTTATTAACTCTTAAAATCACATCACTAAGAATAATAAATGTACTGTATGTCGCAATATTTAAGCCATCTAGTATTAAAAAAACATTAGCATGAAAGAGATATATAGTTTGACGTTAGCTTGAGAAGAGAATGACTCTCGAATTTGCCTAATTTTTTATTTCAAATAGACCTGGCAACACTGGAGACATATCAATATAATATTTTGTGGCATTAAAATTTCACATAATGCATTTAGCCATTGTACAATATCAAGTATTCATTATATAATAAAATTTACAGTACATGCTGAGTGGGTAAACAATTAAATATCTATATTGTCACCTTGTGTTAAATGCAGAACAGACAAGTGATTAGTGAACAAGTGACAATTGAACAGATATTAATGAGAATAACATTCCCCATCGTGACTGAAGGTGATGTGAGGGTTGTGACATGTTTCTATACCAAGGAAGCAGGAGTTACTGTAGGTTTTGCCATCAGTACCACACACAGGGTCGACATAGAGGGGGCAGAATCTGGGACAGTCTTTGGTATCACCTGTAGGAAGGAATGTGATCAGATTCAGGTACAATATTATTTCCCTTTGTTAAATCATTGCCATATACATTTTAGCTCCGTCCTTATATGAAGACGTTGTCTCACATTTCTGAATTTTACCCTCTGGTTACTTTATGACTTTCAGTGATGTCACAAGAGCTATTATTCTCAATATTATACATGAATTAACTCATAAGTAGACTGAAAACCTATACATACTGTCATGTGTGTGTGTGTGTGTGTGTGTGTGTAACTCATTCCACAAGAATTAAAACTCAACTCAACGACTTCAACTAACAAGGACATTCTCTCCGGCAATCCAACCGGAGGTGCGGGTTTAGACATCGAGCACCTTCGAAGTGACATTCATTGGAGTACGTCTTGCCGTCGGAGCCACACACAGGATCGTATAGTGCTATGCAGATAGGGTTGGGATTACACTTCCGATAACCTGTGAAAATAATTCGAGTCACAAACCAGGTATTACGTGTTTTATGATCAACATAGCCTTACTATTCTAATGGAATAAATGAGACTAATATTTGCATTATATAAACAAGAAAGAGTTAAGAGGAGATTCTCTTGTTGGTAATTTTGAAGGTCTGTGATTTTTTTTACACTAATCCAGATGACTTTATTTGGTTCAGAGAAAATGCTGGAATTCAAAGGTTACAAAATACTTTACCGACCGTGAGGAATTAAAAAGTAACTTACCGGCCACCAAAGCCACCAGTGCCACCATCACCACCAGAGTCAGGATACGTGCCATCTTTCTGTAAACAACCACATCATATGGAACAAATTATCAAACTTGAGTTGTGAGGCCTTGCAACAACCGCGTCTAAAAGCGTCAAAAATTTTGTAGGTGTGTATGTGTATGTGTGTGTATGAGTGTGTGTAGGTGTATGTGTATGTGTCTTACGGACATCACAGGGTAATTCTTGTTATCATAATATAATCCTTTATCTATTAGATATTTTAATGGAGAGTGACACACAAACAAGGTGGGTTTTCAACAACAAAATATCAGAAAATGGTTTGAGGAATCCCTAAGTGACTGAGATATATGTATTAGTCCTCACCTAAAGGAACACAGCAATGCACCGAGGGTCTCGCTCTCACTTTGTATACCTGAATATATACATGAAAACATTCAGCCTTCGTGGCAGCAAACGTTGGTGCCAAAACATTATTATTATAACATTTTAATCAGCACTCAATTTCATCAACATTGAACGAAACTTGTACATCATTATTATCACGAGCTGGGAAACAAGTGACTGTAAATCCAAATACTCAAAGATTTATTATCAATAAAGGGAAATAACTAAGATATTTGATATTAAGATATGGTAAGAATATATCGTACAATATCCTTGGGATTTCCAAGTAATGATGATGATGCATATAGGAGAAAATGAAGGCCGTGTTAGGGAGGAGACAGAGGAATGACAACAAGCACGAAGGAAAAAGAATGAAGGAGAGGAGGAAAGTTGTAGAGGAAAGGGATTGGCTCAGATCCGAAGAGGTGCCAAAGCCTTTATAACCTTGTCCATATCTTTGCAAGTAATGCCCCCTATACGGGGATAGAGTGATATAACAAAGCAATGAGAAAGTCCAATATAATAATATTGGTGTACTAATACAGACCAGAGTGGACGGGTTAAAATGGTATTATACTCATGGAAAAGATTTATAGTTTTTCCTCTGTTCGTTAACTGGGAAATTATCCAATGAAAAAGTTGCACCATCGTCTAATTTACTTCAATCACATATTCACTATTCAAAATAATAACATCATATGAGCACGTGAAAACATTAGACAGTAATTTGTTTGAATGATCTATGTGTGGATGATTATTTTTGACCACGACTCTATACTCACTATCCAAGTTTCGCTGCCTTCTCGGCTGACTGCAAGGTGAAGACTGGCTGAACGAACAGACCGACTGGTGTATTAAATAGGAAGAGTCAGAGTGAAATTCCACAGTAATTTCCACTGTCCACAGACCACAAGCCCGTAGTCACACACACACACACTTCGATTTTTCCCACCACACTCTGAAAATTTTCAGGCGAGTGTGTGTGTGTAAAAGATCGTCGTGGGGACTCATCATTATTCACGACTTAAACATGAATACCAAACCAGAGGCTATATATTATACTTCCGTCACCTAACCTACATGTATTCTCACTCCTTTATTACATTTTCAATCAATTCACGATTCAGAGAAATACCTGACTGACTGGACGTAATTATTAATTGAGCACGAGTTGAATAATATATATATAGGTAGGTCCACCATTTATTGACATCTTCCATAACCATAAGAGTGTGTGTGTATATATATATATATATATATATATATACACACACACTCTTATGGTTATGGAAGATGTCAATAAATGGTGGACCTACCTACATATATATTATTCAACTCGTGCTCAATTAATAATTACGTCCAGTCAGTCAGGTATTTCTCTGAATATATATATATATATATATATATATATATATATATATATATATATATATATATATATATATATATATATATATATATATATATATATATATATATATATATATATATATATATATATATATATATATATATATATATATATATATATATATATATATATATATATATATATATATATATATATATATATATATATATATATATATATATATATATATATATATATATATATATATATATATATATATATATATATATATATATATATATATATATATATATATATATATATATATATATATATATATATATATATATATATATATATATATATATATATATATATATATAAAGCTCACTTCATCCAGAGATGTGTATGCACAGTAACCACATGAGAAACCAAAGGCAGAACAGTAAGTACTTTCGTATATTCAGCCAGAGTGATACAGACATGAGTGGGAAATGGGAGGAGCTATACACTCAGACAAAAGGATCTGACCTGATCTAACCTGACCAGACCAGACCAAAGGCTTTACCATGTCTTAGTACACCTGTCAACCTATGTATACTCCTCATCCCTTAGCCAGGTGGGTATTGCCGCATCACCAACTCAGTTCATAATTCATCACATCTGAAATGACCATAACTCATATTAACATGACTTTATTATATTTCTTTCAAGGTTTGTTGATTTGGCTATAACTTTGGCACCAGCCCAGTTTATGTGATGGTCATAAGTGGCTTTGTGTTAGAATAAACCACTACTTTGGCTGAGCTGTCCTAACGCTATACTTGTGTTGTGTTATCCTTTTATCGAAGTCTATACCTGTCTGTCCCTATATAGAATTTATTACCGTACATACTTTGCATGGAATCTTGTACACAGCACCTGTGTTACTCGAAGAGCTGTTAATAAAACACTCATCAAGAACAGCCCTTTAATTAAGTGTATTAAGTAGGAGGAGACACTCGGAAAATTTTAAGGCAAGCGAGACAAAAAGTGGTTTGTGAAGGACTGGTCAAAATAAGTAAAGTGTGTCTATACTGGTTTGAAAGAGGCTGGAGGGAATATACAGGGTGTTTAAAAAATTGATGGTATAACTTCGGGCTTATGTGTAATAATCCAAATCAATCAATCAAGGAAGAATCAAATCAACCAAACAAGTCAGACCCAGAAATTGAACCATTTATATTGTAGTTGTACCCACGTGGAATCGAACCCCGAACCAGAGAAATCTCAGGCATTGCTTCTACCGGGTAAGCCATAAGAGTACTCCACTGGCGTAGCTTTCAAATTCCGCGTTTAACTCTCAGGTCCGGCCATTACATATGTTCCTTATGTCAAAATAATAAAAATAGGCTATTGAAAGTATTCATCTCCGGTAGATGATGAGGATACTCTCCGCCACCGAATGGTAGCAGGGTGAGAGACAATACGAAACACGCCATTTGGGACCATGTTCGTGAGTCCATAAGATGTCGATGCGAGGTCTGCATTACGGCATGGGGGGGGGGGGGGCACATTTTGAACAGTTTCTATAGGGCACTCGAAAACATTGTGTATGTGCCAGATGTGGAAAATAAAGACATTCTGATTAGCATGTGTTTTAATAGCCTATAACAACTAGGACACCAAGCGTTTCCAGACATATGTTCATGGGAACTATTTTCAATATTTAGTCATAGGGAACATAATCCCGAAGTTATGCCATCTATTTTTGAAACACCCTGTATACAGGCTATAATTTCCAGATCCCAGATAACCCTAAACCAGTGAATTTGGTAACTAACACACACATGACTATTATTTTGTATCACTAAAAATAGTACAGATTCATTGGCATTTTATAGGTATGGTAATGCACTGCTTAATTAAACTTAACACACGTAGGGCAACGATACGAGTGATGTCATAGTATGGCGAGTGTTTGTGGAGCTTTCTTCTTTGCTTTTCTTTCCATCACTCTAAAAGATTAGTAACTATAGCATAACCAAACAACCATCGTTCACATGTTCTTGGCACCTGTATTTTATCTTTAGTAGCTGCCAGCTGGCTGTAATTCCCGGCTTTCAGTCTGGGAATTTCAAGTAACCTTCACACGCCCTTAGCAACTGAGCATCTAGAGACACGTGATTCTTTAAATTTTGTTGGTTGATATTACGATGAAAAAATAACTAGAACCTGGTTAACCTTGTAAGACGAGGGAGAACGTGATAGAGAAGAGGGACAACAAAGTCGACTTTAGAGTGGTACCAATTTAATTGTACCAATATTAATATTTTGACACATTGCCTGAATATACAGTAGACTTCCATAAATAATTAAACGAATAATGAAAATGGTTTGAATTTATTTAATGTTTAACGATAGTAATAAGGACTTACCGTGCAGCAAATCCAGCAGTTCCACTCACAACAGATGCAGAAATTACCCCATGATTTTTTTTGTTGATGGTGTTCACAAAGCTTTCATTTATTTACTATATCATTTTGTCTACCTACCAAGGCATAATTATGACTGACCACCTCTCAATATATTTAACACTTGTAATTTCTCTTCAAGGGTCAAAGTTTTTTTTTTTTTTTCCAAACATGTAGCTGCTCTTACCTCAGCCGACGAAGGTGGAAAAGCTGGCTAAGTTTAGGCAATAGGTGTACACTAGGAAAATCAAGTTCAACCCCGAGAGTACAGGAGGGACTAAGTGTTGATCTCTGGACACAAAAGACTGATTGAAGGTCTGACTGAGACTGACTCTGACACTGTACTGTACACAATGTCAAGAACTCTGGTATTAACACCTCGCCAACCTCACTGTGAACCATGAAACTGTGAAATGTGAAACGGAACCACTTAGTATAGTCGCCCCTGTATGGTGTGAACTATACTAAGTGCTTCATTCTCACAGGTTCAAGGTTCACAGTACTTATTACCAACTACTTACCAGTAGTTTTGTTGGAAGGGACGACACATGATTGATTGATATTAGGTGCCGCAACAGTGAGGTCATATAACGCCAGAGAAAGGTGATATATAGGTGTGACAGCAAGCAGGAAGGAAATAAAATGAAAAGAGGGACAGTTGAAGTACTGAAAGGAAGTGGCTGGGGCCGAAGGGGCGCCAAAACCCTTAAAGTATTGCTCACATCACTGCAGGCAATACCCCCCCTACGGTGAGGACGACATATGATGATCATTTCATATATCAAGATTAAAATACATGGGTACTAAAGGAATTATGCTAGGTCTTAAAACAACATAAATGTATAGTGCGTCAACAACATGATTATATACCTTTTGAACACGAGGAACAAGAATACACCAAACATCAGATCTCATTATTTTATTGGTAGGGATTAATTAAACTTTCCTGGAACCAAGAGTGGAGAGGTACAGCAGAGACAAAGTTGTGTCTCTCCTACCATCCAGTCAGTCAAATAATATTAATGGTACGAGTATATTTTCATACATTATCATTTGTGTGTATTTTTGTCTACATAATTATGTATTGTATGGTACATTTTCACAGCATGTTTATCATCCAAATTTGTAAAGTGTTGGTCGAGACCGAACTTTTCCCCCACACTGTACACCTGCCAGGCCAGCATGGTGTCAACCCCCACAGGAGCCAACTCAATCAAGTTCCAAGGAAGAATCAATACACCTGACAGCTGTTGGTGTATTTGTCTATTGTAGCTGGCACATTTCCGGACAGTCACCTGCATGACGAAAGAACCGGAAAATTAAGGGTGTAATACACTTTTGGTACACTCGCAATCCAAAATTTATATCCAGGTCTTGTTGAAGTTTCGAATCATTTGACATACAAGTGAACCAATTACAACGCTTATTCTACTTTATATTTGCTTGAGCTCATTTAATACTCGATCAGGCTATTCGAATCAAGCCTGGATACATATTTTGGATTGCGAGTGTACATTGCAGATCCTTGATTCCTCCATAGAATAACAGGAAACAGGACCATATACACAAAAATATTGGTGGTTTGTTGCTTGAAATATGGTTTGGAGGAATCAGTTGCTCCAGATTTACCAACACTGTGCTTTCCACTTAAGGGCCCCCGTGATGTAGACAGAAAATTGGAGGCTAGCGAATCCTTCAAACATTGCCACGAAACACCACTTACATCAAAGGAGCTTGTTTCGTGGCATAGTCAGGAGGAATCAGAAGCCACCAGGTCTCATCCACGATCACAGGGTCCCTTCATACTGGTGGAGTCACAAGTCTGTAGGGTAAATGAGTAACTGGCGTGTGTTATATGATGTTGCAGGTACGTGTTTATGTATATGATCATTATTATCTATAACTATCTTTGAAGAAATTACTTAAAGGAACTGGATCACTCGATGATTATTTCTTTACTTTTATGATTACACACATGCCTTCTAGCGTCAACCTTGCGTTTGAAGTAAAATCCTACATAACATGACATTAATTTCTCACAATATCGGCTCACCTTACCTCTGATTTAAAACTATCATAACAGCGAATGAAAACAAATAATTGGTTGATTGATGAATTGACTGAAAAGAAAACAGTAAGTGCAGCGTACAATTAGTGCCATAATTCAACACAGAAGGAGCTAGAGAGGAGAGATAGTGAGATATGATGGAACAACATGGATGATGGAAAGGAGATGTAGTTTAAGAAATGAAAGAGAACGACTCGGGACCGAAGGCACAACAAAACTTTTTGAGTATTGTCTATAGCTCTAAATGCAACACCCTTACAGGATAACCTTACTTGCACATGTATCCCTGTAACAGAGACTGATGGTAGGGTTGTTACATGAAGCCACCTTGAGACGGCACTCGTTGCTGTAGGTCTTGCAATCAGTACCACACACAGGGGTGTAATCATCAGTGCACAAATCGTTACAGTGATTAGGACCAGCTGTGGGAAGGAATGTGATCAGGTACTTAAGGTAAATTGGTGCACAAAACTTAATTTCGTTTCCTTAGCTAGCCAACCATAATATCAGTGAATCACTTGTGGTTCAAACGACTAAATAGCAATGGATAGATGGTGAACTGTGCTTTATCGTTTGAGCCACATAGAAATCAGTCAATTTTGGTTGGCAGAGGGAACGAACTTGTGTGCACCATAATGTATAGGACAGCATCTCCTTATTTTAAATAATTGTACAACAGATTTCACACCGCAAGGCAGAGGAGGAGGCACTAACACACACACACTTCTCCACATACACACACACTAATCACTCTATAAATTTATCGCCTTAATGACCATTACGCAGTCGATAGGCGTTAAACGCATGCAAATAGCAACATTATTTCGCACCGTCCTTATATGTCGTTCTCTCACATTTCTGAATATTAACCTTCGTATACTTTGTAACTTTCACCGGCGTTACACGAGCTATTTTTCTCTATGTTTTACATCATCTTAACACTCATACGAGCACCGAAAACTTTACATGATGTTACATGGACGAAAGTGTCCATCATCAGCCTACTCTACCAGCAAAGAATATTTTAACATAGGCCTATATTGAAGAGATGAAGCTTTTAGTTAATTAGACTGGAATGTCTGCCACTGCCACTATCCACAACAAGCCATTACGAGTCCACTGTATCGTTCCTCTGCCGTTAGGACCGGTTATTTTGTTTTGTTTTACTTACTCATCAAAATCACTTAAACTGGTTAGTCTACTAGTGCTTTTTATTTCAAACGTTAACTGACCATTCATTTGTATATAATTCATATCTACCTACGCAAACGCCAAATATTCTTTCATGTGACCATGACCGTGCATGTCAGTACCACCATCCATGTATCACTCGATAGTCTCGATTCCTATCACTATATTACCTAACTACAGCCAGACTGCTTTGTCAAAGGTAACGTATTAATTTGGTATTTCATACAGTTCCAGATGACGTTACTGTGCTCTGGAGAAATTGCTTGCATTCAAAAGGTTATAAAACACTTTACATACCCTTACGAGAGTCCATCGCTGCCACCGAAGCCACCAAAATCACCATAACCACCACCACCAGAGTCAGGATACGTGCCATCTCTACCACACTTTCTGTCTGCAATCAACCATAAATCAAAAGGACTACGTGAAAAAAACTATTAAATTGTGGACAAGGCCACTGCCAGAGAAATATACACAAATTTATCATGCCTAGCTTTTCCCTGAGAGAAACGTACAGTATACACAGAGGAGAGAAACAAGAGAGTAATTACTGTGTTGTCAATTATCAGCCTTTTGTTCGTGAAGTCACACAAGACTTAAGGGCATATAATATAAACCTTATATATTGGATATTTTAATTAATGGTGAGTGATACACAAACAAGGTGGGTTTTCAACAACGAAATATGAGGAAATGGTTTGAGGAATCCCTAAGTGATTAATTGGATGGACTGTATATGACTCGAGGGACGAGGGTTGAAGGAGGGAGTTATTTAGTCCTCACCTAAAGGAACACAGCAATGCACTGATGGTCTCGCTCTCACTTTGTATACCTGAATATATACATGAAAAGTTGAAAACATTCAGCCTTCGTGGCAGCAAACGTTGGTGCCAAAACATTATTATTATTATAACATTTTAATCAGCACTCAATTTAATCAACATTGAACGAAACTTGTACAGCATTATCACAAGCTGGAAAACAAAGACTGTAAATCTAAATACTCTTAAAGATTTATTATCAACAAAGGGAAATATACAGCTACAGCTGAAACTATGAAATGGTAAGGAATACTTATTAACAGCCTTGAAATGTTCAAGTGAGACATTACAGGCACAGGTGTGCGTTCATCAGTAATACGACATGTGAGTTGACATGTGAGATACCCCCCCCCCCCCTCCCACACACACATGGAGAGAAAGTATTGAATATTATTATCGTCCCTGTCTTTTATTATTTGTTCGGTAAAGGTACAGAAGTGGACCTTACTGTATAATAGATATTTTACTGTCATTACCCACTATTTTGGACCATTCTAAGACACTTTTCTTCTATGGTTTTTCTTCCTCAAATGCCCCGTTTCCAAGATAGGGCATATTCAAATGGGGCATTTTGAAATTAGCCTAACCTAACCTAGACCGCATCAGACTACCGGGACCTAACCTGGGCAAACTACCGGGAAATAATCGTGATAAAGTACAATAAATGACAGGGGTAAAATACTAGGACCCAGCCGGATCTGGCAACACTGCTGCAGTAAGGTCCCACTTCTGTACTAATACCATTTGTTGGAACTTCAAAATTTTGAAGTTTAAACACTTCTGGATTGTTAGTAGTACATAATCATATCCAAATATGCTAATTTAGTTTGCGTATTATATTCCTCCCTACTCCAGCCCCCCCACCCCCCCCCAAAAAAAAAATATATATATATATATATACAGGCTCTCCCTCACGGTTATTGGGTAGGTTGGTAGGAGCTTATCGCCAAAACAAAGCACTTCTGAATATGAATATCAAATCGTTCACAGCAAAATAAAATAAACTAGAAAAATATATTGGTTAATTATGTCAGATAGTAAAGTTAAACTCTGCCTTCATTTTTACATCGGTAGTACAACGTGCATCTCAAAAAAATCACTGCTTTTTTGTTCTTTAATTAAAATGGTAGATTATAATTTCAAAATAATTATAAACAAAAAGGGAAAAATTTCAACACTTCTGTTCACCTCGGCCTCCATTCTTCTTCTAATTTAAGTACAGTAATTAATGATTGCAGATGGGCGAAGGAATATGATTGAAGGATTAAAGCTTGTAATTTAATTTGTCACAAATAATGATACCAGCACAAATCGTAGGCCAAGGAAATTTTAATGTAGTTGTAAGACACTTCTCTTGAACTCCTATTGGCTGTAAATCCTGTAAATGTATCGGAAAGTCGTCTTCTGGCACCGGGACCTGACTGACTGGGGCAGTCCAAGGTTTGTGGGAAGATTATCGGGTAGAAAGGGCCCTCTGTAGGTGATACTCGTATGCTTGAGCAAACATAGATGTACTCTCTCTCTCCTACAATACTCAGTTGTGTAGAGGGAAGGAAATATTGTAATGATGCATTAGGGGTATAAAACCACAACTACATTAACCAACAGAATACTTCTTTGGCCGACGTGGTAGGATTGTTACGATATACGCAACTTATAATACTCACTGGATAATAAAAAAATTAAAAAAATTTAAAATGAGCCAGACCTGACAACGCAACTAACCATACTGCAGGACAGACCTAACCAGGGCAGGCTACCAGGACCTGACTTCATTATACAACACAACATACACATTGCTATCTTACAAGAAACAAAATTACACAACACAAAAAAAACACCTATATTCACCAATTTCACCACCATCAGACAAAACCGGGCCAACGGCAATGGCGGAGGACTCATCACCCTAGTCCACAAATCCCTCAACTATATAGAAACCAGTGCACACCTCAAATCCCTTCTTCACCACACCACCACTAAAGAAATGCAGACACAGCCACTCACATCCTCCAACCCTACCTCAACACACTTAATACCTGGTTCACCACAAACAGACTTAAAATAGCACCCACCAAGTCAACTGTCACCTTTCTCACCAACTGGAATGCAGAACACCGCTACACACCACACTTCACCAAAAACAACACACCTATACCACATACCCAAATTACTTGGCATATCATACAACACATCCATGACATTCAAACAACATATCACAGCCATCAAAAACAAATACATGCAAAGACTTAAAACCCTCAGATCACTTCCCAGCACAACATTTGGAGACAACAAAGAAACCACAACCATAGTGTACAAACAATATATCCGAACAGTGATGGATTATGCAAGCCCGGCCTGGGCCTCAAATCTCAAAACACTTCAGACCATACAGAATAAAGCCCTAAAAATAATCACAGGCTGCACAGCTACAGACCACTTACACCATGAAACTGAAGTCCTCAAAATCAAGGATCACCTTGACATGGGAGGCACACAAACACTTGTTGCAGCCTCTACAAACTCACACCATCCACTACACTACATGGCAAAACACCCACACATGCCAAGGAACATCCAAACAACAGCCAGTATACGATACCATAAACAAATACTATCATCTCTTACACCCTGCCCACCCCTGACCAATCTCCAGAAACATATCCATACTCAAATCACTCACAAATCCATCCAAACACTCAGCTGCATGCAAACCTCCTGACATCCACCCATCTGAATCCTCCCTTCCCCATGAGGACCGAGTCCACATGGCTAGGCTGCAATGTGGCCACCACCCGGCCCTTCTGACATATCAGAAGCTGGATGGAGCCATTGTGGATGCCTGTCCGGGATGCAACACAGCACCCCACTCTATTAAACACATTATGGAAGACTGCAATGTACACTCACCAACAACACAACATACACTCTCTGAGGGCACTGTGGGAAATCCCGGTACAGTTCATGGTCCTCAGGAGCTCAGGGTTTGCTTGGCCAGATAGCTTGAGGAACTTCAACAACAATTACCAGGACCTGACTCGGACACACAACTAGAACCTAACTCGAGCAGACTACCAGTACCTAACTGGGCCATACTACCGGCACCTAATTGGCGCACAGTACTAGGCCACTCACTCATTTAGTCACAAGGAAGACAAGAGCTTGTGAGTGCCACATAGGGTCAGAAAGGGCCCTCTGTAGGGGATATGCTTGAACAAACACAGGTGTACTGTACTGTCTCACTTTATCTCTCTCTCCTAAAACATTCATACCTACTCACAAACTTACTGTCGTGCAGAGGGAAGGAAATATTATACAAAACTGATTCTGCATAAATGTTTTGGACATTACTTTCACACACAAACTAAAACTCAATCTTCCTCTCTCACACACTCACTATAATAACACTCATCTATCTACCTATCTATCTATAGCTCTGACGCCTCGTTCCCTCCGGGTACTCCCCCCCAAGGGGGTGGCCACGGCAGAAGTGTCTCCAGTTCTCCCTGTTCCAACACTCCCTCCTTACTTGTTCAAGCCCTCCTCTACCCCTCACGTTTCTCACTTACATACTCTTCCACTCTGTTCTGCCATCTAACCGGAGGTCTGCCTCTCACACCAGGTCCCACAACTTCACTTCCATACACCTTCTTTACAAACTCCCCTTGCATTCTCTCTACATGTCCAAACCAACTCAATGTATCACGTTTCACTCTCTCAATCACTCCACACTCAATGCCAATTGCCTTCTCACTCATACCGCATCTCTCATTACTTTCTCCATCCCACCTTGTAAGTCCACATGCTCCTCTCAAGTAACTCATTTCCACAGCACCTATTCTAGACTGGTGAGCCCTACTCCATGTCCATGTCTCCGACGCATATGTCAGTGTTGGCAGGATTATACTATTTCGTAGTCCCCTTTTCACTTCCATACTCACACTTCTACCCTTCATAAACCTCCCCAGTGATCCTATGACCTGCCTACCCTTCACTGCTCTCTCCCTAATTTCTCCTTCCATATTTACACATAACTGTACCCAGGTACTTAAACTCCTTCACTTCCTCCATCCTCTCACCCCTCAGAGTTATCTCACACTTCGTCCCAGTTGGTACAGCCACTCTGTAAGGTGTAGCAAAGTCAATCACTTCAGTTTCTGCTCTTTCAAATACCTTCACTTTACTTTTACCCACATTCACCTTCAGTTTCCTTCGTTTACACAGACTGAAATTCGTCCACCACTCTCTGTAAATTCCTTTCATTCTCAGCCATCAGCACAGTGTCATCCGCAAATAAACTTGCCATCAGGGACCAATTTGCTTCAGTCAGCCTCAACTTCACCCCCAGACCATTCACTTTGGCTTTCACCTCTCTCATACAACCATCCATATATATATTGAACAACCATGGTGACATAACAACATCCCTGTCTCAGCCCTACACTAATATTAAAACTCTCACTTAGATCACCCTCTACCCGTACACATGCTTTTGCATCTGCATAAAAAGCCTCAATGCCTTTCAGCAAAGGCCCCCCAACACCATAAATTCTCAACACCTCTGTCATAGCTTTCCTATCAACCCTATCGTATGCCTTCTCCAAGTTCATGAAGGCAGCATACAACTTCTTACCCTTCCCAATATTTCTCCACTATTGATTTTAATGCAAATATTTGGTCCACACATCCTCTACCCTTTCATCCCTCCTCTTCCATGTATACCTGTGGATCAGTCTGTGCTCGAAGCAGGTGTTGGCGAGGAACACCGCTTCGGCACACATCCACCAGGCACTCACCATTCTCATTTATTCCATTCACACCCCACTTGCCAACTACATTTCCTATTCTTTCATTCCCTACCTTCCCATTCATGTCTCCCACAAGCACAACCCTCCTCCCCCCTCTCAAAACTTCTCAGACATTCATTTAACCCATCCCAAAACTCTTTCATTTTCCTTTTTCCTACCTTGGTCTGCGCGTTCACTGGTGCATACGCGCAGACCCATGCATATTTCACTATCCCAATCTTGCTTGTCATCCATACTATCCTTGTTCCTTTCCTTCCACACCCTCCCAGAAACTAACAATGCACACCCTTCCTTTCCTCTCCCTTTACACTTTTCATCCATACCCGTCCATATCACGCCTCCTTCCATTCCTTCCCACAACACACTCTTCCCTCCATTCCTACACTCTTCCACCCCCCATCCTTTCATATGAGTTTCTGATACTCCACATACATCTATCTTGCTTCTTCTGACACACTCCACAATCTCTCTCCTTTTCACCTCATTCACCATTCCATTCACATTTATTGCTACTACTCTCAAGCATTCTTCCCCTTTCCTACCCCCACAGGGCAGACTGGAGACCCCTCCCCGCCACTAGCCGCAGCTGTCCATTCCCCCATTGGGGGGCCACTGGTGGCTGGCAAGGCCAACGCAGCGCTCAATCCCGGAGGGACACGGGCCATCAGAATTGTCAAAGTTCCCCTTAAAAACACCAAACTGTAATAAAAGATAAAAAAGGCAAAAATGCATATTCTACTTTTTAAAATAAGTTTGTCAATAAAAATTTTAAAAAGGAAATTAAAACCTATATGTGATGAAATAAGTACAATTATAATATAAAAATTATTTTGTCTCTAAAATAATATTAAAAAGGAAATTAAAACCTATATGTGGAGGGACCTACTGTGCCTCCACACCGCCTCCCCCTTCAGCTTCACCTCCAGCATCTATAAAATAAAATAATGATAAAAATAGGGAGGTGTCCCCCGAGGTCACCACGTGGAGGTGGGGTGAGACTTGCCTACCCTTCCTGTGGAGGGGTAGCCACTGCACAATGGCTGCATACCTCTTACCTCATTGGTTACGATATTGCCACTGCGCATACTCTATATTATAAAAACTAATTATAAAACTAATTTTCACTTGTGCAAGGAAAAAGTGACAAGGTGTCCATCTGGTCAGTCTCTTATCATGGTGTTGATAAGACAAGCAACACTTGTGATCACTACATCCACACACACACCAAACACAGATGTACTGCCTCTCTCACTCTCTCACTCCTACAACACAAAAAATATTTCATTAATGTAGCCTAAGTATTGAATCTGGATTTAATAAAATTCATTGATGCATTATGCTGTACTCTAATTTCATTTTATTATAGATAAGAAATTTAGAAAATTTATTATACCTTAATATACACATTATCCACTAAAATCAACTGAAAATTTCATAACTTTTAACCTATTAGCAGCATATACTAAATGAAACAAAAGCAAATAATGTGAATTTGGCTGTACCACAAATACAGTATAAAAGTATTGAAACTTAAGTAAAAACACTTTGGCCGAATGGAATTTCTAAAACAAACCCAGTAAATTCAATTTGTCCTCTCATCAAAATTATCCTTTTACTGAAATTACTTCCCATGCAAATCTTCAGTTTACTTATCTTATTACAAAATTGAATAAACTACAGGCATTGAACAAGTTTTCTAAGTTTCAGTTTCATTTAGTAAGTTTTGGGTACTCTTATTGCCTATATACATCTATTGTATTTTGTATTTACCTCACGGAAATAAAATAGGCAAATCTGTATGACAATGGCAGTGCATTTGTTTATATTATACTAAAGGTATAAGCTAATCAGAACAAGAGATCTTAAAAGTATGAGAAAGGCAGGGAAAAATGATGAGTTATGCAATAAAATATTAGTACTTGTGGAAAAAGATAGGCATAATGGACAGAGTTAAGGTTAAAGTGAGGATGCATGAAAATGAGGATGAGGGTGGAAAGAAATATGTAAGGCATAGTAGTAGGTTTATTAACTTTGTAGATGATGATGTACTCCTGGCAGAGAACAAAAGGGAGTGTATAAGCTTCCAGGTACAGTATATGTAAATGAATTATACTAAAGTTGAATATACGTGACTGACTCTGCAAGACCCTACAAGGTGAAAATACCAACTGGAACTGGATGAGAGGATGGAGGAAGTAAGGGAATATAAATGAATGAGAACAGTATGGTATTGTGAACAGAATTGCATGGTAGAATTGAAGGCATCATAGATAGAGAGAGCAGTAAACGGTAGACAAGTCAGAGGGGTAGGAGTGTAAGCATGGAAGTGAAAATGGACCTGAGAATTAGTACTGTATACAGTAAGTCTTGTCAACATTGACATGGAACAGGGTGCAAAGTATGGTAGGAAGAGAAATGTGAGTGGATGAGGAGGGTTTAATCTTATGAGATGGGAGTATTAGAACAAAGGTGTCAGAGCTACAAACAGCTGCTGGTAATAATAAAAGAATAGAAGTAGGGAAATACTTATGGGAGAGTGGAAAAAGTGGGTAACTTACATAATACAAGGCCATGGATGGTTTTGGTTTGACAAGAAAATGGTGTTTTACTACACTAAGGGATATGGGAGAAAAAGGCAACAAGATAAAAGTGTGACAATAAACATATCCTTAGAGCATATATATTCCTCATATCCAAACCCCTCACTGTCTTTGCTTAAGCCTCCCACTGCAAAACATTCATCCCTTCCCTATTATTCAGTTGTTGCCCCGAATACGTCTCGCTAAACGAATATCAGCCGGGTAAATGGTAACCCGCTTTGCATGGATGGAGCATAAGTTTGCCATCTCAAGTACACCAATTACATAGCACTCAGCAGCTTCCTGGAGAGCCATCAGAGCCAAAGACTGCAACCTGAGGGAGAAGAAAGGAGTCAGAATAGAGATCTAATATGAACAAGCTTCATTACAAATACAGTAATGCTTCTGCAGTACCATAACCTCATTAGGATATGTTTTTCAAGTACAGCTTTGAGTCCCTGCTGTCACAACTGTGTAACAACTCCTGAAATATTATCAATATTAGGTCATGTGTCGCTAGAAGAGTCAAAATGGATGAGCTGGGAAAGATATAATAATATATTACAAAATACATATATTGTACCAGTACAGTACTGTACACAAGGCATACCTACCTAAAATTCACAGAAAAATAAAAAATTTAATTGATCCTCAAACAATAAATAGCGGCAATTAAAATACGTGCCCAGGCACATATATTTTTGAGGTACAATATATGCCAAAAGAGAAAAGGAAAAATATGGGAAACCATTAAAAATAGAGTTTAAACAAAAAGATAAGAGATTACAAAATAAACTATATATATATAAACACAGACTGATAATTAAAATCTACATCTTTTTCACCCTCAAATTAAAGACGTTTTAAATTAAATTTCAGTTGTTTCAATTTGAAGTTCAGTTATTTGTGGGTGAAAAGGTGTAGAACACACCTGTAATTGGGGCCAAATGACTGAAGGATCTCCTTGACAACACGAGAGAAGGGAAGTAATTACTGTGTTGTCAATTATCAGCCTTTTGTTCGTGAAGTCACTCAAGACTTAAGGGCATATAATATAAACCTTATATATTGGATATTTTAATTAATGGTGAGTGATACACAAACAAGGTGGGTTTTCAACAACGAAATATGAGGAAATGGTTTGAGGAATCCCTAAGTGATTAACTGGATGGACTGTATATGATTCGAGGGACGAGGGTTGAAGGAGGGAGTTATTTAGTCCTCACCTAAAGGAACACAGCAATGCACTGATGGTCTCGCTCTCACTTTGTATACCTGAATATATACATGAAAAGTTGAAAACATTCAGCCTTCGTGGCAGCAAACGTTGGTGCCAAAACATTATTATTATTATAACATTTTAATCAGCACTCAATTTAATCAACATTGAACGAAACTTGTACAGCATTATCACAAGCTGGAAAACAAAGACTGTAAATCTAAATACTCTTAAAGATTTATTATCAACAAAGGGAAATATACAGCTACAGCTGAAACTATGAAATGGTAAGGAATACTTATTAACAGCCTTGAAATGCGTCTCCAGCGCCGACTTACACCACTTCAATGGCTATCTAACAACTCCTCGGGCATCTCCATCCCAGTAGCCAGGACCATCTATATTGCTTTTATCCGTTCAGTTGTTGATTACCTTTCCCCTGCTCTGATTCAACTTCCTAGGGCTACTCTGGAAACTTTAGAAAAATTTCAAAATAGAGCAATGAGAATTATTCTCGGCTGTCCAATGTCGACCAGGATAGTGAACATGCAGCGTGAGTTGCGTCTTCCCCCATTAGTGGAGAGAATTTATTGTAATGTTACTTGCTTCACTGTCAAGTGCCTCCATTTCCCACATCTTTCACCCCATTACTCTCAGTTAGTCAGGACTTCTCTTAGACCAAACTACCCGGTCCCTCCCATACTGCCTGCTGGACGTACTCTTATAAGGTCTGTTTCCTCTGTGCTCCGTGGTCTTAATATAGATATAATGGTTGCAGACGTCCCCCCAGGGCCCCCTCCATGGATGCTACCAACACCTGATGTGAGCTTTACACCTACTTCCAAGTCGGAGCTGCCTTCTCTACAGCAGCAGTTGGCTCTGGAACACATAGAAACAGTGACTTCCTCCATCACAGATCCATACTGCCTCTACACTGATGGCTCATTGCAGGTGGATGGTGCAGCAGGTTGTGCTGTTTTCTCGCCTGACCTGGAGTCACCTCCAGGGGGCTGGGTTGGCCGTCGTCTCTGTAACCACTCTAGCTCAACATTGTGTGAACTGTATGCCATTCTGGATGCTGTTAGTGTTGTTTGTCAACGTGGAGTGAATGCTGCCATTTTTTGTGACTCCAAACCTGCCCTTCATTCCCTCTCTAGTGTTCAGCCCACACACTCTACTGTTATTCAGCAGATTTTATCGTTTTTGGCCTTATTGCGTCACCATAACTTGACTGTCAAATTTTTATGGGTGCCATCCCATGTAGGTTTACGTCACAATGGTACAGTTGACAGACTCGCAAAGGAAGCCTGCCATCTGCCTCCTCGTGGTGCTGGACGTCCTCTCTCCCTGACATGTTACCTCTCTAAAGTCCGCTCCGCCGCTCTCCTCCCTGTACGGCGACGCAGGGATGCAGAGAGGCCCTTCAGCATCTCCATCACCCATTACGAGTCTGTCTGCCATCACAAATATTCCTACCGTCGTCGAGGCCTCATGGTTCGGAGGCACAATGTAGTCTCTGCTCGTTTGAGGCTTGGCTACCGGCCACCGTGGCAGGTTGCTGGGATGCAGGGTGAGCCTCCCTTCACTGAGTGTCGCTTGTGTCGAGCGCCTCGTGCTAACACTATAGAGCACTATTGCCTAGCCTGCCCCACTGTTCGACACTTGCTGCCCCAGGGCCTGCCACTTGATGTGGTTTGTCGACACCTGCTGAACCATCAGGTTCTGGAGGAACTTCTGGTGCGCCACCCTCGTTTTGGTGGATTTAAGTAGGTCATGATATAAATATTTGTCTGTATGCTTGTGCTTCATTCTGTTATGTTTTCGTGATGTGAGTGTGTGTGCGCATGTGTGTGTGCTTGTGTGTGTATGTGGTCATTGGGTTCTCGTGAGTCCCGCTTACCCTTGTGTACTGTTGTCTGCCTATTGATTGACGCTACGGCGCAATGAATTAAAAAAAAAAAAAAAAAAAAAAAAAAAAAGCCTTGAAATGTTCAAGTGAGACATTACAGGCACAGGTGTGCGTTCATCAGTAATACGACATGTGAGTTGACATGTGAGATACCCCCCCCCCCTCCCACACACACATGGAGAGAAAGTATTGAATATTATTATCGTCCCTGTCTTTTATTATTTGTTCGGTAAAGGTACAGAAGTGGACCTTACTGTATAATAGATATTTTACTGTCATTACCCACTATTTTGGACCATTCTAAGACACTTTTCTTCTATGGTTTTTCTTCCTCAAATGCCCCGTTTCCAAGATAGGGCATATTCAAATGGGGCATTTTGAAATTAGCCTAACCTAACCTAGACCGCATCAGACTACCGGGACCTAACCTGGGCAAACTACCGGGAAATAATCGTGATAAAGTACAATAAATGACAGGGGTAAAATACTAGGACCCAGCCGGATCTGGCAACACTGCTGCAGTAAGGTCCCACTTCTGTACTAATACCATTTGTTGGAACTTCAAAATTTTGAAGTTTAAACACTTCTGGATTGTTAGTAGTACATAATCATATCCAAATATGCTAATTTAGTTTGCGTATTATATTCCTCCCTACTCCAGCCCCCCCACCCCCCCCCCCCCAAAAAAAAAAAATATATATATATATACACAGGCTCTCCCTCACGGTTATTGGGTAGGTTGGTAGGAGCTTATCGCCAAAACAAAGCACTTCTGAATATGAATATCAAATCGTTCACAGCAAAATAAAATAAACTAGAAAAATATATTTTTTAATTATGTCAGATAGTAAAGTTAAACTCTGCCTTCATTTTTACATCGGTAGTACAACGTGCATCCTCAAAAAAATCACTGCTTTTTTGTTCTTTAATTAAAATGGTAGATTATAATTTCAAAATAATTATAAACAAAAAGGGAAAAATTTCAACACTTCTGTTCACCTCGGCCTCCATTCTTCTTCTAATTTAAGTACAGTAATTAATGATTGCAGATGGGCGAAGGAATATGATTGAAGGATTAAAGCTTGTAATTTAATTTGTCACAAATAATGATACCAGCACAAATCGTAGGCCAAGGAAATTTTAATGTAGTTGTAAGACACTTCTCTTGAACTCCTATTGGCTGTAAATCCTGTAAATGTATCGGAAAGTCGTCTTCTGGCACCGGGACCTGACTGACTGGGGCAGTCCAAGGTTTGTGGGAAGATTATCGGGTAGAAAGGGCCCTCTGTAGGTGATACTCGTATGCTTGAGCAAACATAGATGTACTCTCTCTCTCCTACAATACTCAGTTGTGTAGAGGGAAGGAAATATTGTAATGATGCATTAGGGGTATAAAACCACAACTACATTAACCAACAGAATACTTCTTTGGCCGACGTGGTAGGATTGTTACGATATACGCAACTTATTATACTCACTGGATAATAAAAAAATTAAAAAAATTTAAATTGAGCCAGACCTGACAACGCAACTAACCATACTGCAGGACAGACCTAACCAGGGCAGGCTACCAGGACCTGCCTTCATTATACAACACAACATACACATTGCCATCTTACAAGAAACAAAATTACACAACACACAAAAAACACCTATATTCACCAATTTCACCACCATCAGACAAAACCGGGCCAACGGCAATGGCGGAGGACTCATCACCCTAGTCCACAAATCCCTCAACTATATAGAAACCAGTGCACACCTCAAATCCCTTCTTCACCACACCACCACTAAAGAAATGCAGACACAGCCACTCACATCCTCCAACCCTACCTCAACACACTTAATACCTGGTTCACCACAAACAGACTTAAAATAGCACCCACCAAGTCAACTGTCACCTTTCTCACCAACTGGAATGCAGAACACCGCTACACACCACACTTCACCAAAAACAACACACCTATACCACATACCCAAATTACTTGGCATATCATACAACACATCCATGACATTCAAACAACATATCACAGCCATCAAAAACAAATACATGCAAAGACTTAAAACCCTCAGATCACTTCCCAGCACAACATTTGGAGACAACAAAGAAACCACAACCATAGTGTACAAACAATATATCCGAACAGTGATGGATTATGCAAGCCCGGCCTGGGCCTCAAATCTCAAAACACTTCAGACCATACAGAATAAAGCCCTAAAAATAATCACAGGCTGCACAGCTACAGACCACTTACACCATGAAACTGAAGTCCTCAAAATCAAGGATCACCTTGACATGGGAGGCACACAAACACTTGCTGCAGCCTCTACAAACTCACACCATCCACTACACTACATGGCAAAACACCCACACATGCCAAGGAACATCAAAACAACAGCCAGTATACGATACCATAAACAAATACTATCATCTCTTACACCCTGCCCACCCCTGACCAATCTCCAGAAACATATCCATACTCAAATCACTCACAAATCCATCCAAACACTCAGCTGCATGCAAACCTCCTGACATCCACCCATCTGAATCCTCCCTTCCCCATGAGGACCGAGTCCACATGGCTAGGCTGCAATGTGGCCACCACCCGGCCCTTCTGACATATCAGAAGCTGGATGGAGCCATTGTGGATGCCTGTCCGGGATGCAACACAGCACCCCACTCTATTAAACACATTATGGAAGACTGCAATGTACACTCACCAACAACACAACATACACTCTCTGAGGGCACTGTGGGAAATCCCGGTACAGTTCATGGTCCTCAGGAGCTCAGGGTTTGCTTGGCCAGATAGCTTGAGGAACTTCAACAACAATTACCAGGACCTGACTCGGACACACAACTAGAACCTAACTCGAGCAGACTACCAGTACCTAACTGGGCCATACTACCGGCACCTAATTGGCGCACAGTACTAGGCCACTCACTCATTTAGTCACAAGGAAGACAAGAGCTTGTGAGTGCCACATAGGGTCAGAAAGGGCCCTCTGTAGGGGATATGCTTGAACAAACACAGGTGTACTGTACTGTCTCACTTTATCTCTCTCTCCTACAACATTCATACCTACTCACAAACTTACTGTCGTGCAGAGGGAAGGAAATATTATACAAAACTGATTCTGCATAAATGTTTTGGACATTACTTTCACACACAAACTAAAACTCAATCTTCCTCTCTCACACACTCACTATAATAACACTCATCTATCTATCTATCTATCTATAGCTCTGACGCCTCGTTCCCTCCGGGAACTCCCCCCCAAGGGGGTGGCCACGGCAGAAGTGTCTCCAGTTCTCCCTGTTCCAACACTCCCTCCTTACTTGTTCAAGCCCTCCTCTACCCCTCACGTTTCTCACTTACATACTCTTCCACTCTGTTCTGCCATCTAACCGGAGGTCTGCCTCTCACACCAGGTCCCACAACTTCACTTCCATACACCTTCTTTACAAACTCACCTTGCATTCTCTCTACATGTCCAAACCAACTCCATGTATCACGTTTCACTCTCTCAATCACTCCACACTCAATGCCAATTGCCTTCTCACTCATACCGCATCTCTCATTACTTTCTCCATCCCACCTTGTAAGTCCACATGCTCCTCTCAAGCAACTCATTTCCACAGCACCTATTCTAGACTGGTGAGCCCTACTCCATGTCCATGTCTCCGACGCATATGTCAGTGTTGGCAGGATTATACTATTTCGTAGTCCCCTTTTCACTTCCATACTCACACTTCTACCCTTCATAAACCTCCCCAGTGATCCTATGACCTGTCTACCCTTCACTGCTCTCTCCCTAATTTCTCCTTCCATACTTCCATGTTTACACATAACTGTACCCAGGTACTTAAACTCCTTCACTTCCTCCATCCTCTCACCCCTCAGAGTTATCTCACACTTCGTCCCAGTTGGTACAGCCACTCTGTAAGGTGTAGCAAAGTCAATCACTTCAGTTTCTGCTCTTTCAAATACCTTCACTTTACTTTTACCCACATTCACCTTCAGTTTCCTTCGTTTACACAGACTGAAATTCGTCCACCACTCTCTGTAAATTCCTTTCATTCTCAGCCATCAGCACAGTGTCATCCGCAAATAAACTTGCCATCAGGGACCAATTTGCTTCAGTCAGCCTCAACTTCACCCCCAGACCATTCACTTTGGCTTTCACCTCTCTCATACAACCATCCATATATATATTGAACAACCATGGTGACATAACAACATCCCTGTCTCAGCCCTACACTAATATTAAAACTCTCACTTAGATCACCCTCTACCCGTACACATGCTTTTGCATCTGCATAAAAAGCCTCAATGCCTTTCAGCAAAGGCCCCCCAACACCATAAATTCTCAACACCTCTGTCATAGCTTTCCTATCAACCCTATCGTATGCCTTCTCCAAGTTCATGAAGGCAGCATACAACTTCTTACCCTTCCCAATATTTCTCCACTATTGATTTTAATGCAAATATTTGGTCCACACATCCTCTACCCTTTCTGAACCCTCCCTGCTCCTCACTAACTTTATTCCCTGTTACTTCAATCAGTCTTTCAGTAATAACCTTCCCGTAAACCTTCCCCGGTACACTAAGAAGGCTTATTCCCCTATAGCTACCACACTCCTCCTTACTTCCCTTCCCCTTATACAAAGGTACAATTATGGCTCTCCTCCAATCCTCTGGCACCTCTCTCTGCCTCCAAGCCAATGTACATATAAGCAACATCCACTCCACCACTACCTCCCCCCACACTTTAACATTTCAGCAGTTATCCCATCCACCCCCGGTGCCTTTCCCATCTTCAACTTTCCTATTGCTTTCCTAACCTCTTCCCTTCCCAGTTCTCCCTGTACACCCTGTCGTCTACCACCTGCCTCCATCCCCATGCATGTCACCACCGCCTCCCCTCCCGTCCCTTCATTCATCAAGCGATCTAAGTGCCTCTTCCACACTTTCACTTCCTCACTTCTACTCACAGTAACTCCATCCTCTCTCTTCATTCTCACGCTACCAGACTTTCCTTCTCCTCTTTCTCTTTTAACCTCCTTCCAGAATAATTTCTTATTTTCTTTAAACTTCTCACTCAATTTCCTACCAAACTCCTGATCCACTCTCCTTTTACTCTCACTCACCATCCTCTTCACTTGTCTCTTACAAACATTGTATTCTCTCTTCCACTTCCTCTGACACATTCCTCTGTAGTGTTCTCCTATATGCCTTCCTTTTCTTCGCTATTGCATCTTTCACTTCATCTGACCACCAAGCACTCCCTTTCTTTCCCCTCTTCTGTGACTTGCATCCCACTACCTCTGCTGCTGTTCTCATCACTATTGTCTTAAACCTTTCGTACACCTCATTCACTCCCACTCCCTCCCCCATACTCAGCATTGCATCCTCCAGCACCTCACCCACCCTCCTCTTATATACTTCTCTGTACTCACTGTCGTTCAATCTTCCGCTTGCCACCTCCCTCTTGTTCCCCCCTCTATCCTTCCTACCATACTCCCATTTTGCCCTGACTCTAATCCTTGCCAACACCGCATAGTGGTCAGAGCACTGGAACATTCCTCTCACCACTCTAGCATCCATCACATCTTTCCTTATCCTTTCATCCACAGCTATGTAGTCTATCAGACTCATTTGCTCTCCCCTTTCATCCCTCCTCTTCCATGTATACCTGTGGATCAGTCTGTGCTCGAAGCAGGTGTTGGCGAGGAACACCGCTTCGGCACACATCCACCAGGCACTCACCATTCTCATTTATTCCATTCACACCCCACTTGCCAACTACATTTCCTATTCTTTCATTCCCTACCTTCCCATTCATGTCTCCCACAAGCACAACCCTCCTCCCCCCTCTCAAAACTTCTCAGACATTCATTTAACCCATCCCAAAACTCTTTCATTTTCCTTTTTCCTACCTTGGTCTGCGCGTTCACTGGTGCATACGCGCAGACCCATGCATATTTCACTATCCCAATCTTGCTTGTCATCCATACTATCCTTGTTCCCTTCCTTCCATTCCCTTCCACACCCTCCCAGAAACTAACAATGCACACCCTTCCTTTCCTCTCCCTTTACACTTTTCATCCATACCCGTCCATATCACGCCTCCTTCCATTCCTTCCCACAACACACTCTTCCCTCCATTCCTACACTCTTCCACCCCCCATCCTTTCATATGAGTTTCTGATACTCCACATACATCTATCTTGCTTCTTCTGACACACTCCACAATCTCTCTCCTTTTCACCTCATTCACCATTCCATTCACATTTATTGCTACTACTCTCAAGCATTCTTCCCCTTTCCTACCCCCACAGGGCAGACTGGAGACCCCTCCCCGCCACTAGCCGCAGCTGTCCATTCCCCCATTGGGGGGCCACTGGTGGCTGGCAAGGCCAACGCAGCGCTCAATCCCGGAGGGACACGGGCCATCAGAATTGTCAAAGTTCCCCTTAAAAACACCAAACTGTAATAAAAGATAAAAAAGGCAAAAATGCATATTCTACTTTTTAAAATAAGTTTGTCAATAAAAATTTTAAAAAGGAAATTAAAACCTATATGTGATGAAATAAGTACAATTATAATATAAAAATTATTTTGTCTCTAAAATAATATTAAAAAGGAAATTAAAACCTATATGTGGAGGGACCTACTGTGCCTCCACACCGCCTCCCCCTTCAGCTTCACCTCCAGCATCTATAAAATAAAATAATGATAAAAATAGGGAGGTGTCCCCCGAGGTCACCACGTGGAGGTGGGGTGAGACTTGCCTACCCTTCCTGTGGAGGGGTAGCCACTGCACAATGGCTGCATACCTCTTACCTCATTGGTTACGATATTGCCACTGCGCATACTCTATATTATAAAAACTAATTATAAAACTAATTTTCACTTGTGCAAGGAAAAAGTGACAAGGTGTCCATCTGGTCAGTCTCTTATCATGGTGTTGATAAGACAAGCAACACTTGTGATCACTACATCCACACACACACCAAACACAGATGTACTGCCTCTCTCACTCTCTCACTCCTACAACACAAAAAATATTTCATTAATGTAGCCTAAGTATTGAATCTGGATTTAATAAAATTCATTGATGCATTATGCTGTACTCTAATTTCATTTTATTATAGATAAGAAATTTAGAAAATTTATTATACCTTAATATACACATTATCCACTAAAATCAACTGAAAATTTCATAACTTTTAACCTATTAGCAGCATATACTAAATGAAACAAAAGCAAATAATGTGAATTTGGCTGTACCACAAATACAGTATAAAAGTATTGAAACTTAAGTAAAAACACTTTGGCCGAATGGAATTTCTAAAACAAACCCAGTAAATTCAATTTGTCCTCTCATCAAAATTATCCTTTTACTGAAATTACTTCCCATGCAAATCTTCAGTTTACTTATCTTATTACAAAATTGAATAAACTACAGGCATTGAACAAGTTTTCTAAGTTTCAGTTTCATTTAGTAAGTTTTGGGTACTCTTATTGCCTATATACATCTATTGTATTTTGTATTTACCTCACGGAAATAAAATAGGCAAATCTGTATGACAATGGCAGTGCATTTGTTTATATTATACTAAAGGTATAAGCTAATCAGAACAAGAGATCTTAAAAGTATGAGAAAGGCAGGGAAAAATGATGAGTTATGCAATAAAATATTAGTACTTGTGGAAAAAGATAGGCATAATGGACAGAGTTAAGGTTAAAGTGAGGATGCATGAAAATGAGGATGAGGGTGGAAAGAAATATGTAAGGCATAGTAGTAGGTTTATTAACTTTGTAGATGATGATGTACTCCTGGCAGAGAACAAAAGGGAGTGTATAAGCTTCCAGGTACAGTATATGTAAATGAATTATACTAAAGTTGAATATACGTGACTGACTCTGCAAGACCCTACAAGGTGAAAATACCAACTGGAACTGGATGAGAGGATGGAGGAAGTAAGGGAATATAAATGAATGAGAATAGTATGGTATTGTGAACAGAATTGCATGGTAGAATTGAAGGCATCATAGATAGAGAGAGCAGTAAACGGTAGACAAGTCAGAGGGGTAGGAGTGTAAGCATGGAAGTGAAAATGGACCTGAGAATTAGTACTGTATACAGTAAGTCTTGTCAACATTGACATGGAACAGGGTGCAAAGTATGGTAGGAAGAGAAATGTGAGTGGATGAGGAGGGTTTAATCTTATGAGATGGGAGTATTAGAACAAAGGTGTCAGAGCTACAAACAGCTGCTGGTAATAATAAAAGAATAGAAGTAGGGAAATACTTATGGGAGAGTGGAAAAAGTGGGTAACTTACATAATACAAGGCCATGGATGGTTTTGGTTTGACAAGAAAATGGTGTTTTACTACACTAAGGGATATGGGAGAAAAAGGCAACAAGATAAAAGTGTGACAATAAACATATCCTTAGAGCATATATATTCCTCATATCCAAACCCCTCACTGTCTTTGCTTAAGCCTCCCACTGCAAAACATTCATCCCTTCCCTATTATTCAGTTGTTGCCCCGAATACGTCTCGCTAAACGAATATCAGCCGGGTAAATGGTAACCCGCTTTGCATGGATGGAGCATAAGTTTGCCATCTCAAGTACACCAATTACATAGCACTCAGCAGCTTCCTGGAGAGCCATCAGAGCCAAAGACTGCAACCTGAGGGAGAAGAAAGGAGTCAGAGTAGAGATCTAATATGAACAAGCTTCATTACAAATACAGTAATGCTTCTGCAGTACCATAACCTCATTAGGATATGTTTTTCAAGTACAGCTTTGAGTCCCTGCTGTCACAACTGTGTAACAACTCCTGAAATATTATCAATATTAGGTCATGTGTTGCTAGAAGAGCCAAAATGGAAGAGCTGGTTAAGATATAATAATATATTACAAAATACATATATTGTACCAGTACAGTACTGTACACAAGGCATACCTACCTAAAATTCACAGAAAAATAAAAAATTTAATTGATCCTCAAACAATAACTGGCGGTAATTAAAATACGTGCCCAGGCACATATATTTTTGAGGTACAAT
The DNA here is from genome assembly GCA_033782935.1 of Petrolisthes cinctipes. Taxonomy (NCBI): domain Eukaryota; kingdom Metazoa; phylum Arthropoda; class Malacostraca; order Decapoda; family Porcellanidae; genus Petrolisthes; species Petrolisthes cinctipes. The sequence continues at coordinate 33,429 of JAWQEG010005551.1, read as the reverse complement.
ATATGCCAAAAGAGAAAAGGAAAAATATGGGAAACCATTAAAAATAGAGTTTAAACAAAAAGATAAGAGATTACAAAATAAACTATATATATATAAACACAGACTGATAATTAAAATCTACATCTTTTTCACCCTCAAATTAAAGACGTTTTAAATTATATTTCAGTTGTTTCAATTTGAAGTTCAGTTATTTGTGGGTGAAAAGGTGTAGAACACACCTGTAATTGGGGCCAAATGACTGAAGGATCTCCTTGACAACACGAGAGAAGGGAAGTTTTGGAATAAGTAGCTGAGTACTCTTCTGGTAGTGACGAATTTCCTTTAAGGCCCTGGTACCAGGTCGAAACCTATGTTTTCCTTTGGCCTCAGGGGTACGATGCTGAAAAGACACACATGACATGAGTGATAGTAGCCCAGGGGGGCTGATTTTATTCTCTGTGAATATTAGCCATCCTCCACAGGGCTAGAATAAAAATTGTTGTAGGATCTGATCACTTTCTAATGGATTTGACGAGATCTGCCCACATGAATTAAAAATCCACGTGAGGTGTACTGCAACCGGAGGATTTTTTTTTTTTTTTTTTTTTTTCACTGCTGTGTGCACACGGGGGTGCATTTCCCTTTGCATGCAGCAGTGTAAACTCCCTCCCCCTTATGGTCCCTTCAGAGCTGGTTTCATGCAAGGTACGGCCTCACTTGTAGCTCTTGTGGTAATGTGGACTTGAGCCCACAGCCAGTAAAGACCTTCCCCCCAATCTCCCTAGTGGTCGGAGGCCCCCAGACTCCCAGGGCCAATCTCCCTGGGATGTGCTTCGGTAGCCCAGGCATATACAATAGGGCCAGCCCCTCCTTTATTTAATTTGTTATTTCACTGCGACCAGAGCGTACTGGGGGTCTGTGGGACAGGAGGCCATTCTGCCCAGGGAGAACATCAACGACAACATGGGTGAGAAACTGATGGACAGCTCAGGTAAAATATCATCCTATACAAGTATACTTGCAACTCGTGCAAAGTTAACTCTACCCTCTTCACCTCAGTACAGTACCGGCAAAGTGAGCAACTGATGAAAATAAAATAAAGTACTGGATAGCCTACATGTAGTACATTTTACTGACACACTGTACAACAAAAAAATTTCCATCCAAACTACATTCATAATAAATAACACTAACACAGGTAAGAAAATGGTTGAAAAAAAAAAAAAGTACTTCTGGTCTACACTAAATCCACATTTAGAAACAATATATGAAAATAAGCATCTAACACTGTAGATATCTCGGATAATTAGGCCTACTCTTGTCAACAGCCACTATTTGTAAGTTGGTTCCTCCCTCGTATTGTGAAAATATGCAAATAGTGAAACTACCCCCAGCAGAACCGTTAATTTTACTGCTGAAGATACTGTTCTGCATCCCCAATACCATATTTCCTGTACACATACATTGGGAGGTAAGATGCAGCAGGAGCCACTGTTGCCTAGTCACCCCTACAGTTACTCCAAGGAAGAGGGACAGTTCTCTTCTCCTGTCCCCCAGGTATGACCAGCAGCCAACATCATTACATCAAATAACTAGACTTTTAAAATCCATCAATCACAAGGAAAGTGTGAACACGTGAATAGCAAGGGTCGATTGCGTTTGAAATGTCATACCTACATAGCCTGGACATTATATACTGTATATAATAATCCTAGTTATAGCTGTCCTATGCAGTAGTTGTCTCCCTACCTACATTATCTGACAACACATAATGAAGTTTCTTTAATCGCTTACCTTGGGTTTCATGGAAATCTGGTGCCTTCTGCGTTTCCCAGGTGTTTTGGAAGTGCTGCTGCTCTTTTCCTTTAACAGCTGGCGTTCCATCAACTTCTTTGGTGTTGATGTCACCATACCCTCCTTTCGCCTGCAAGTTCAATAAAATCCACATTTAGTTGACAGTAATTTTTGGTAAATATTGAAAGAATTACCGTTATTGCGTACGGTTTTTCTACCTTCATTACCGACTTATTTAGACCATTCTAAGACTATTTTTCTTCTATGGCATTTCTTCCGCAAATGCCCCATTTCAAATGGGGCATTTTGAAATTAGCCTGACCTTACCTAACCTAACCCAGATCATAGCAGACTATCGGGACCTAACCTGGGCAAACTACCGGGAAATAACCGTGGTAAAGTACAGGAAATGACCGGGGCAAAATACTGGGACCTAGCCGGATCTGGCAACACTGCTACAAAACGGTAATTCTTTCAATAAATACCTATTTTTTTACTATTACATTTCAGCCTATAGGCATTTATCTAGTTAATAGCAATTACTTATGGTTACTGTATATTTGAACCCTTACAAGTTATAGATATCTGATTACAGTACTATAAATATGCAATTTTCTGAATAATCAAAATATACATATATATAAAGCCTACTGTATATTATCAGAACACAGCTATATTTTGTCTGTTATCCTGGTAATTATCTATTCTATTGCCATTTTCTATTATGATGTTTTTACCCTCTTTACCTAATATTTTATACCATTCTAAAACACTTTTCTTCTATGGCATTTTCATTGGAAATACCCCATTTCCAAGATATTGAAATTAGCCTGACCTTACTTAAACTAACCTACTGTAAACTGCATCAGACTACCGGGACCTAACCTGGGCAAACTACCGTTTTGCCATTTGGTAATAGTATTGCCAGATCCGGCTAGGTCCCCGGTAGTTTGCCCAGGTTAGGTCCCGATAGTCTGATGCAGTCTAGGTAAGGTTAGGTTAATTTCAAAATGCCCCATTTGAATGCCTATCTTGGAAATGGGGCATTTCCGAAGAAAATGCCATAGAAGAAAAGTGTCTTGGAATGGAAAAAATTACCGTGGGTAAAGAAGGTAAAAACATCGTAAGTGAAAACAACAATAGAATAGATAACTACTATAATATGAAGTACATGTTTACCATTGTTTGGGGTCGACTCTTGTTAAAATACAATAGGAGACATAACTTAACTTAGCTATAATCACCATCCTTAATCTTTATCCTTATTAATAGTAAGCCAAAATCGAATATCGGGGGGGGGGGGGGTGATCAGCAACACAGTGCCATAATAAAGAACATTCATGGTGTATACGATGGCTCTGTAGTATGTCTATGGAGCCCTCATACCAATACTAACTTACACCATCGTTAACACCACGAATGTCCATGCATACAGTCTACACTTTAATCTGATCTACATTATCTAGAATAGGCCGGCAAAACCCAACCAAAAATGGAAAACCCAATAACTGTTTTTAATTATTGACAAGGTGGAGCAAGTCAGTCCATTTCGAAAAGCGTCATTAATTAATATCATAATACCGAGCCTCTCTTAACCCCAGTACCCTACCTCACAACACTTAGCATTAATTCACTAACACTTACGTCATTTGAGCTCTGCGGGTCATCCTTGGAAAGCCGCAATTTGCACTTTAATACCTGAAAAATTATATCAGATTTATCAACAAGCCACAAATCCCGCGCCTCGCCTCCTTCTGCCATTATTACCAGATGCATTTGACACCAACACAGTGCTATTCGTAAAAGGTACCTGCTGGCTTCTCACCCCTAGCAACACTGAAAAATGATAGGAAATTAGGAAAGGTGTTGAACTGATGATGATAACAGCCGGGAGGAAAGGTAAAATGCATGGTAACAGGAGCGGATAACCATGAAAATTACCTCCTCGCAAAAATGGTTATCTCAGGAATACTATGGTAATCTGGCAACTCTGCTCGACGCTCGCTCTTGCCGATTTGAAAAGATGGATTTTTTTTTTCATGTATTTACTGTAACAATTATTACAATATCGATGAAATTTGTAAAAGAAAAACAAAAAAAACACACACTGTAATCAGTCAACAAAATCTGACACAGCTATTACATATAAACAAAGCCAAAGATGAAGTATAGACAGAATAGAGTAATAAAAATAAACCCACTTGTGAGCTCTATATACAACAAAACACACCTCAAAAACACTCCCTATCTTTATTACTCGTACTATAGCATGTGTTTCGGTTCAATTTTCGGATACGTGAGTCGAAACTGGTGGGTGGTTCACAATTAAATTTAAAATGATTGACAAGTTGACAATGGTGAAGTGATGAACGTGTGTGTGTGTGTGTGTTTTTTTTTTTTTTTTTTTGTCTTTTCAACGGCTCGTGTTTACTTTTTTGCCTTTTTGGGTGTCCCTCAGAGGTCCATGCTGGCGGCTGGTCTGGAAGCTTTGGGGATTGGGCAATAACTAAACAATTATAGGTGTGTGTGTGTGTTTTGGTAATGGTACTGCTGTTCAAAGAAATATATAAACACTGCAATGGTTCAGTGTTTACAGTACAACATTTTGGGTCGCGAGTTTGAGATTGGCATGTGTATCCTATAATATAAGTACTTGAAATACATGCACAGTTATTATTATTTAAGGTATCTCTGTAAATGTATTAAGCTTACTCTAAACGTAGATAATTAGGGGTAAAAGTAGAGAATTACTCCGTTCACTATATTGTATATTTTAGTATCTTTACCCACTATTTTGGACGATTCTAAGACACTTTTCATCTATGGTGTTTCTCTCGGAAATGCCCAGTTTTCGAGATAATCCCCGTTTTACAAACATAATTTGGAAATTAGTCTGACCTAACCTAACCTAGACCACAGCAGACTACCGGGACCTAATCTGGGCAAACTACTGGGATATAACCGGTGTAAACTATAATAAAGTGACCAGGGCAAATTCCCGGGAACTAGCCAGATGTGGTAACACTGTGCGGCCCTAGCCAAGAATGGAGTACTTCTCTACTAAATCTAATTAGGCCTCTATGGGTGCGTGCCATATTTCCCCTCTTCCAACCTGAATTATACTCTTAGTTAGAGGAGCTGTATTGGTAATTTTCAAGTATATTTCTGTTTTCTATTATTTGGTATTTGGTATTATTCAAGTGTTTGTCCATAATCACTACCATCAATTCTTTTCTGTCAAATACATTTCTTAATTGATATACGTCATTTCCTCATAGGTTATTTCCGTCTCAAATTACCCTTAATTGATTCAATTTTCCCTAATCTGCAGTGTGTACAGTGACCATATTGGTGGGAATGGCCAATCAGTGCACTTGATTAATGCGCCTCAATTTCAACAGCCAATCAGTGTGCTTGTACCAAATGTCCGTCTGTCCCCGAATGTATTCTTCAGTCCAGTGCTGTTTTGAGAATAACGAAGCCTGTTTAGACTTTTAACGTGTTCACCGAGTATAATCAACGTCAGTGAACTGCCCCACGTGTAATAAGGCCTGTATTTACCGCCACTCTCGAATAAAAAGGTACCATAATACCAATTCAAGATGGCCACCGAATGTTTACAGCGTCCCAGTAGTACTGCTAAGGTTAGCCCCCGGTAGTCTACCCCGGTTAGGTCCCGGAAGATTGCCGGGATCCTGATTAGGTTAGGTGAGGTCTACCTAATTCTTTTTAGTGCATTGTAGTGTTTTTCAGATGAATCTGTAGTTCATATCTGGCGAAAATTAGTATTTTCGGATGGGGGGGGGGTATCTCCCAAAACACTCATTTGTGACGGATGTAGCCTAAACAACAGATTTGTTAAAACACACTATTAAACATTGCTTTTTGATAACCTCGAGTCGAAAAGACATTATGGACAAACGCTTGAATATTACCCAATGCTTCTACCATCTCTACCCACTAATATATACCATTTTAAGACACTTTTCTTCTATGGCATTTTGGTATTTATCTAGACTATTGCCATTTTGTAGCAGTGTTGCCAGATCCGGCTTGGTCCCAGTATTTGGCCCTGGTCAGTTCCTGCTACTTTACCACGGTTATATCCCATTAGTTTGCCCAGGTTAGGTCCTAACCTGGGCAAACTACCGGGACCTAAGCGTGGTAAAGTACCGGGATCTGACTGGGGTAAACTACCATACGTAGCCGGATGTGGCAAACTGCTACAAAACGGCAATATGCTAGATAAATGCCGCTGTATTTATTCCTCCATGGTTATATTTTACAAAGTGGCCATTCTTTCTGTCAGGCATAAAATGGTCTCATAAAGTGTCATGAATTGTTGAAGGTTTTTCCGGTGTTGGTATGGCAGTCCATGAGAATTATAGGGCCATATTCGATAACATTCATGGTGTATAAGATGGTGTGGTACCAGTACGACGGCTCCATAGACAAACAACAGAGCCATCGCACCATTATCACACCATCGTAGACACCATGAATGTTCTTGAATATTGCCCATAGTATTTTGTCATTTCCAACCTCAGGGGTCTGCACCACCACGGCTCCTAAGTTATGCTGTTTCACATTCCAGGTTGGACCAAATTTTATCCCTCTGGGTTCAACTGTTTAGCTGTGTACATCCAGGCAGACAAACTAATGTGCACAAACACCATATATTATAATGCATGTAATTTAACTGTTGTGACTGTTAATGCATAGGGTTCACGGAAGATCCCTTTGACGGACAAAAGTATAATACTGTATGTTTCCTTAGCAGACACGATGGCAGGTACAGCATCAACAGCAGCTTCAACATTCCTCCACAGCAGCTCCAGTCCGGCGCTAAAGTTCCGCGTGGTGGCCCAGTGTAGTGTGAGCCGAGCCAGAGCCAGTGTCATGACCTTACCACATCACACTGTCCACCTTCCCACTTTCATGCCAGTTGGAACACAGGTGAACATCACTTGGAGGGCACGACACGGATTGTATATAGTGCAGTGTTAGTAAATCTGGTGTAAATGATTCCTCCAAACTATTCCAAGCAACAGAACACCATTATTTTGTTCATATGGTCCTGTTTCATAGCATACTTTGGAGGAATCATGGCACTCCAATGTAACAAAAGTGAATTACCCCCTTAAAATCTGGTTATCCAGTGCAATAATTAACAGCGTCAAACTTGATACTGCGGTATTTTAAACATTCTTCCTTGTCTGTCTGTGTGTTAACAAGATAAAGCCTGAGCACAGATGGGCATAATCTGTATGTATGTTTCTGAGTACGTTCAGGAATTGGTTTACTTTTGAGTCATGATATTTTAGAAGATAGCTCAAAAATGGACAAAATTATGTAATTCAGTTGGTAACTACCCAGAAAGATTAAATTGCTGAGGCACTAGGTATCACATTTATTTTCCTCATGGGGTAGCTGCATATAGTATCCTTTTTTTTTTTTTTTTTTTTTTTTTGGTAGGATGTCAGTAGCCTGTGACTCTTGCGAGGCCCCAAGACTATTGGGTGTTGCATTAGATGAGGCAGTGGAGCTTCGTGGTGTTGGTAGCTTTTCTTCTGTCCCACTAGATTATGACACTTTATTTATAGAAGTTACTATCAGGTGAGGACAGCTACATGATGACTCACAACATCTTGGAATATGGTTGGGCATCTTATACTGTATGTTATGAGTTGACAATGTAGGGGATATACCGGTATTTGTCATTATTGTAATATTTACTAATATTTCTACTGAGAGATAATACCAAGAGACAAATATATACCCTCTATCTTCCAGGGCACTATGAAGGGATTGTTGCCACAGCAGGTGAAGGAGGCAGGAGCTGAGATCATTCTGGGCAATACATATCATCTGGGCACCAGACCTGTAAGCTACACTGCTCCTATATCCTTTACTCTCCCTTCTTGTGCACAGGCTAGATAGGTGAATCTGGACTAGCCTGAAATATATTGTTTTAAATTAATTGTCTTAGCCTTATCTGTATATATAACACTTGCTTCAAGGCCAAATCTGAAAATTTCATTACTATTACATACCGGTATACAATAACTTGCCTGTTCTTTTAGGATAAGAATAGTAATCGTATACTACAGTCCTTGATAAAGAGAATATTTTTCGACTACTGTATTGTTATTGACTTTTTCTGTTGTTTTAGGGTAAAGAGAGCATGAAGGCATTTGGAGGCCTACACCAGCTGATGGGGTGGGATCGTGCTCTTCTCACTGACTCTGGGGGCTTCCAGATGGTCTCTCTTTCAGCACTGTCCAAGGTTACTGAGGAAGGGGTCAAGTTCCAGTCCCCATATGATGGTCAGTGTACATTTGCTTATCTATATTTATACTGGATAGAGTCAAGCTTGTGATGCCTTTGTTTTCCATTTGTTCATACTTTTCTTTTGAATCTGTGAATGTTCTGTGAATTTTTTTTTTTGCTTATGTTACTAATGCACAATGATGCACATGTGTATGAAGACATAAACTTTTTTCCAGCTTTGTGGGCAAACATAACAAGAGAACAAAAACATTTTATTAAATATATACTGTATGAACAATTAAGAGCATCATAAAATATGTAATTTTATGTAACACCTGTCTTTGTTTCATAAAATATATTTTCTGTTCATCTTTCAACATTGACTATTAATTTATTTACATGCATGAATTATTTGAGGAGAACAGTAGCTAATGAAACAATCAGTAGAGGGTTCTCTACAAATGAAGTTTATTTTCTGTTGTATACTTATGTAACCTTATTGTACATAATATCCTGTTCTTTTAATAATGGATTTGAACTGTAACATAACTTGGTTACCCCCTCAGGAACGGAGATTTTGCTAACCCCTGAGGAAAGCATAGCCATCCAAAATGCCATAGGAGCAGACATCATGATGCAACTGGATGATGTGGTGGACGTAATGGAAAAGGACTATGATAGATTCAAAATAGCTACTCACAGGTTTCTGCCTCAGTATTCATTTTTATATGCATACATACATACATATATCAGGCCTTCATCTCCATACTGGAGGTAGCCCTTTGCTCGGGAAATTTTACAGAGGAGGGGTTCCCCATGCCCCTCACTCTGCGGCCATTGCACCGTAAACAGTGGTCAATGGGGTCTCCACATCCCTACTCCTATAACAGACTATAGGGTTACCCAGACCCCCTCCTCTGAGGCTGACTGCACCGCCACCGATGGGTGACATAGTCCCCCTTCACGCCTCATAAAGTGGGAAAGAAGAACAATAAGTAGGAGAGAAAGAAAGAGTGAGCTATGGGAGGTAGAGGATGCTCTAATCCTCACTTAGATAGAACTACCTATCACCTCGTATTCATATTTGTCTGTAAAAAAAAATAGAACAAATGTTTCCACACAGTGTTTCAGTCTGAATTCTCATATTTGCCTGTATATTTAGGAAAATATTATTAGAGGTTTCTTATACAGCACTCTGACTTTCTGTAAAGGTCTATTTGTGTTATCTTTGGAACCTTTACAGTGTCGAGTGAATGTAATATTATATACAGTCAGTATACGGAACTCTCCACTATACCTCGTAATATCTCCAGAATGGTTCCAGGACAACTCGGTGGCTGGACAGATGTATGGAGGCAAACAAGAACCCCCAGCGTCAGAACCTCTTTCCCATTGTACAGGGAGGCCTCCACCCAGACCTTCGTGCTACTTCACTCGACCAGCTCATTGCCAGGGATGCGCCAGGATATGCTATTGGTGGCCTCAGGTGATGAGCTGCATACATTATTTTGTTTATGAAAAGCAACATGTGAGTGAGGCTTACAATTGAGGCCAGAATGCTATTCCCTATTTTAATGGAATAAACCATGATGTCTTTTATTTCAAGTATCACGAAGACACTAAAATATAAAGAATATTTGTGAATTATGTAAAATGTTAGTGAGAAAGAGTTCAGATTTGCTAATGTTACTGAAGATTCATCATCATCAATACCTCTGCAGTTCCCTTTCTTCAAGGGGTGGGGAGGCTATAGTGCCAGGGGTAGAAAAGGGAAGCAGAAATACAAAATGTAAGGACAGAGTACCCAGTGAAATGGGTCACACACCCAAATCACTAACACTCCTTCATGTAATCCTCTTGCAGCCACTGTACTTAACCCTCTATTTCTAGTCAGTAAAATCATTGCACCTGCTATCTTTCTCCCTTGTGTTACTCTGTGTTACCACTTTTTTCCCACACTATTTTCTCTTATCCAACATTACTCCAAGGTGCTTAAACTCTTCTACCACCTCGAGATTCTCACCATCCACTTGCACACTGCACGCTGATTCACCTTCTCTTTCCAAAATCATCACCTTGCCCTTACCCACATTCACCTTCAAACAGTGTCGTTCACATACCTCTGCAAAACTTGCCAATATATTATAGTAAATAAATAAATAGATAATTAAATAAATAAATCACAGGACTATAAGTGAAAAGCAGTCAGGGAGACTGACATAATGGCCAGAGTATGGTAGAGGATGCTCAATTCCTCACTTCTGGATGGGACCAGCCCGCACCAGTATAAATACTGTAGAAGGAAGTTCAAGGAGAAGCAGTCAGAGAGACGGACAGACCAGGCTAGAGTTTGGTAGAGGATGCCCAATTCCTCATTTGGATAGGACCGGCCCTCACTAGTGTGCATAGGGGCTAGCTAATTTTTAGTTATGCATACTTGTGATTAATTAGGAAGAGTGTAATAAGCTCGGAAGGATAGCAAATGCATCGAGTGATTGATTGGACACAAAGTTGCCTTCATAACACTCCTTCCCCACAGTGGTGGTGAGGCCAAGGACCAGTTTTGGCGTGTGATATTGCAGTGTACTGGCCGTCTTCCTCCCAGCAAACCCCGTTACTGCATGGGGGTGGGGTTTGCAGTGGACCTAGTAGTATGCTGTGCTTTGGGAGCTGACATGTATGACTGTGTGTTTCCAACAAGGACTGCTGTAAGTGAACCAAGTGCTGACCCATAATTATAATGTTATTACCAAGTGCTACTATGTATTGTAGGTTACAGCCAAGTGTAAGTGCTGACCTATAATAATAGTGAGAGTATTAGTATTACTCTAGTATGCACATTAGTTGTAGATGTACCCTTAAATAAAATTTTTGTGGTAAACTGAAATTACAATAGTGTATAAGAATAGCCCATTTTCCAGCTAAAATGGACTTCAGAATGTGACTGTCCAATTACCTTTACCCCATATCCTGAAGTGAACAAACAGAAATTTTCATTAATATCAACCTACGTAGCACTGATGGTAGAGATTCACTTATGTTTTGCTCTCCTAGACATGTATGAAGATGGGCCAATATTATTCCAACAGAGGTTTGGATGTGCTCTTATTGATGGTGGCCAGTTAAACCTCAAGAATCGGGAGTTTGCTGTAGATTTTAGGCCAATAGATGACACCTGCAGCTGCTCCACCTGCACTCACTACACACGAGCCTACATCCATACCATTGTCACCAAATATCCTGTTGCCTGCCATCTCCTGTCTGTACACAATGTGGCATATCAGGTGAGTTTCATGTTTCATATATTTACATTTGTTTTTAGTTGATCATACAATTGTCCACAGAACAGCAGATGTGAAAGAATACCTTTGAATTTTTTTCCCATTATCTCCATTTCTCTAATCTCTCTCCATCCCTCCCTCTGCATTTGCATGTACCTCACTTCCTGCTACCAGTGCTCATTTACCATATACTGTATTGATATAAATTTAAATTTCGTGGAAAGCTGATCCCTGGTTTTCTGACATTGACGATTGTGACAATGTATTTCTGAAAAATAACCACGGTGTTTGTTTTGTCATGTAATTTAAATTTCATATGAACCAATACAATAACATTAATTATGTCTATGTTTACAGATGAGGCTGATGGACAACATCCGCTCCAGCATCATAGAAGACAATTTCCCTACGTTTGTGCAGGACTTCATGGCTGGCTACTACAAGGACAGGGACTACCCCACCTGGCTCACTGATGCTCTGGCTGCTGTCAACATCCACCTCAAAAAGTGAGTACCATATGGTCTTCTGAGAACTGTTAGTGAAGAAAATAGAATGCACTGCACTTGTCATTTAGTAGTGAATCATAGCCTAATGATTTGCGCTAATGAAAACTACAGTGAAGTTGTTGTTGTTGAAGTTCCTCAAGCTGTCTGGCCGAACAGCCCTGAGCTCCTGAGGAAGGTCATGGCCTGAACCGGGCTCTCCCACAGTGCCCTCAGAGAGTGTATGTTGTGTTGTTGGCGAGTGTGGTTGTGTGTATTGCATTCTTCCATAATGTGTTTAATAGAATGAGGTGCTGTGTTGCATCCTGGACAGGTATCTACAGGTATCTACAGTGAAGTACTGTACCTTTATTTTAAAATGTAAAAATGTTACATCCAAATTTCATAGTTTCTTCTGAAAACCCAGGATGTTCTGTATTATTTTCTGGAAAGTATGAGATATAAATAGAAAAGGCATTTGCTAGGCCTTTTACCACAGGTGATATGAGTTGTGTGTGGTGAGCCTCTGCATAGGCATGCACACCATGCAAGATATTTTTGTATAGCTAATGTACAGTACCAAATGTTGCAACCAACATTTAGTTTTTGCAGATGATGAAGGCTATATAAACTAATTAATTTAAACATTTTAAACTACTGTACTATGAAAATCTACCTTACAGTAATTGATATATATTTCCTGTGAATTTCAGGGCCAACATCCATAACCAAGAGGGAGTCCTGACAAGTGCTGTAAGCAACAGAGAAGGAAATATTAACCAGGAAACACAAAAATCAGATGAAGGTACAGACCAAAGAAATAGTAATGAGGAAAGGGAAGTAATAAAGACTAAAATAGGGGCAGAGGCACTGGAAGATGATGGGTTGGATGAAAGCGATATCATAAAAGGAAATTTTTGGGATCATAACTCGAGAATCCTTAAACTAAAACAGGTGGGATATAGAGATGCCATTTTAGATGATTATCCAGACCAGGAGAAAGCTGGACAGGCAGCTGGGTGGCGGGCTGCCCTAGCTAGCAGTCAGTCCAAAACCAACCTCGTCCTTACTCTCTCTCAATTGGCTGGGGCACTGATGGCCTTAAAGGTCAAGCAGAGCCTCACTCAGGACCAGGACAAGGAGGTGAGGGAATTACTAAAGGAGGTGGAGCGGAAGGTGAAAATGGCTTCCCAGTCTGACTCACCATATCTCTTGACTTTCATGAAGCAAGAAATTGGAGAGGCATTTGAAAAGGAAATTAATACTAGTCACACAGAAGTAAATATGGAATCTGGATTAATTTCTTCAACTGTTAGTGATGGTGCATTTTCCCCAGTGTCCACCAACACAGCTGCTGCTACGATGACCATTCAAAACCAGTCTTTAGAATCGGAGGCCAACAGTATATCAGTACTCCAAAACAGAGTGCAAACATTGTACCAGAGTTGTGGACTGGACACTACCCAACTTCTAACCACTGTCTTCCATTCCAGTCATTGAAAGCATGTATACACAGGCAGAATAATGTGAATGGGCAACCAGTTCCTGACTAAAAGGGGACATGTATATTCCAAGTCCAATTCTGACTTTTTACTGAAATTTAATTATTACTATACAGAAAGTAAGATACAGTATAGTATAAATTTTCCACTGCTTTGAAACTTTCATTATACAATGCTGTACCAAGTGCCTTCTTCCTGGTATTTAGTTATTTTTTCCCCATAACTGTACAGTTTTCTGTTCTCAAAATATTATATTGTACTTATTAAAATAATTATTTCATACCACGCCTATACATTACAGGAATATATGATTCAGAGTAATTGTTCCACATAATGGTAATACTGTCCTTCCTCCTATAACGCGAGTTCTCACTGTGTTTCGCTCACAGTATGATACAGCATCTAAAAACCTACAATCCCCCAAAGCGTGGCATAATCACACATAATGAAGACCAGAGGCAAAGAGCGGCACATATCCGGTACTCCCTGCCCACAACGTATGATGACAGTTATGACATTGATGCTTATGCCTGCCCAAGTAGGCAACTGCACTGCTTGGGGGTGACCTGTGCCCTTCATAAATGATTTGATTACGATCCCTCACCACCACCACCACCTACCACGTCAAAGATGTCTGTGTTGGCATATCGGTGATGTTTTACAGTAAAGGATGCTGTTGAGAATTTCCTGTTGTGGGAGATCGTCAACACAGCCACAATCAACCATGTCTGGCGGCTTCTCGTGCTTCAACTTTGTCAGTCATCACAGGACAAGGTGAACCCAGCAGTTCTGTCAGTAGTGGAGGCCGAGTCCGCCACTCTCACAGCTGCAAAAGCCGTCCTAGATTTTCAAGACGTCAGCATTCAAGGGGTTCAGGAAGCACAAATGGTTGCAGAGCAACAAGATCCCCAAGAAGTTCTGCAACAAGTGAATGAAGAAGATGAGGCAGCTGAAACTGCAGCAAAGGGAAGGCAAGAGAATATACAGCAGGAACAACAGATGGAGAGTGATATTTTGCCTATGCACATCAGCAGCAATATCCGACACGCTCTGGAAAAACTGAACGAAGAGGCGCAGGCACTGGAGACATTGCAGCTGAGGAGGGAAAGAGTCCTTTTTGCAGTGGAGAATGCTTTTTGTTACTACGAGGACAGGCATCATCAGTTGGTAAACAGAAGACAAACACTCATCACACGCTTCCTTAGCAGCAGCCTCAATTACCAGAGCAACAACCTTCTGATCAAGAACAAGATGAAGAGGACGATGCAGCATCAGTGGTGTCAACAATAAACTTCGAAGGCTTCATGAAGGAAGTGAATGTCTTCAGAGTGAGGAGAGTGCTGGTGTGGTGAGGGGCTTGGTTGGCCGTCCAGTAAATGCCTTTCCCTGCCTCTGTCTTTAAGTCCATCAAGCCTCCTAGTTCCTCTAGTTTAGGTGAGAATCGCTGTTCTTGTTCATTTTTCTCTCTGTGCTTAAATTTTATATCGTCTCTCTCAAGTTGTTTTATTTGACCAAAAATTCAAGGTTGGAGAGCCCATATAGAATTTTTCCAATCAGTTTTCAGTTCCCATAACACGATTTTTCTCTATGCTAGCACATTTGCCACCCATAAAAGGGCGTTATGGGAGGAAGGACTGGACTTTAATCGTTTCTGCTTTGCTAAATCGGTAGTGGTCACCACACCATAGTAGCACAAATAACACACCTTACAATAGCTTATGAAGAAATCTGGGAGACATTGTAACACATGTATCATATAGAAAATATATTTCCTCATTAATGTAATTACAGTACTGTACAGTACATGGTGAGCAATGGTGGGGTGTGGCAGTGGTGTGCCCTGATAAGTGCACTTACCTTTATCTTCTTTCTCATGCTATTATATTTTTTCTTGATCATGTTGGCTGCATTCTGCTATCAATAACTTGTATATGTGCATGCATGCATGCATACTTGTGTGGGACCAAGTTAATGATGTACTAAAAAAATTTATGTTGGTCATAATTGGTCAAAAAAGGCTGCAGTAAATAATAATCATCTACCATACTTCAAATATACTCTAAACCAAAACATTTTGCTAGCTACTGCACTCTTGACTGTGGCACCACATAAATTTATATCCAATTGGTCAGTGAGGTAATAATTCAACCCAGTATATTCTTATCACACCACTTCCCATCTAGTCATACACCCTTGCATATCATTATCACATCTGTACATAGTCCATCTCTTTCTTTATGTCTGACCTGTCTCAAAATCCACACAAGTGAATGTACCCGATTTACAGTTATATAAATTATTCTTCAGAGTGGGGAAAATCTAAAAGTTTTTGTTATATTTCAGACAGCGCCTAGAGATGTGGGAGGGTTAGTTTGGCTGGAAGCAGCTGCTCCATTAGGTCTAAACCACTTAGTAAATGCCAAAACCTGAGATGAAGTTTACAGTTTCATTACTCCAGGGCTACCAACATGTAACAGGTCAGATATGTATTAGTTTCCTAGTCTCATTCAATCCCCGTGTCATGTTGTTCTATGCAGTATAAATGTGTGTCGGTCCTGTATGCAAAAGGAAATGTACAGTATCTTGCATATTGGTGCTGTATATTTTTTACAGTTTGGCTGTTCTATACAACACAGTAGTGCCACAGTCTAACAACACAAACAAATTTAGCTGTTCATGTTGATACTTTATGGACATACCAGGTAATTCTGCTATATAGGCTATATATATTAAAATGAGAGTAATTCCCAAAAACACTAAATCTGTCTACAAAAAAGGTTAAAAGGAATATCATGACAAAAAAATTCACATTTAATTTACATATTGTAAATCAAACTCATACAGCAGCTTATTTACAGCAGGTGATTTTGGGCAGAGATCATACACACTGCCACAAAACATAAAACAGGACAATCTTTGGAATTCAAAATACATTCAAACTTCAATAATAATAAATGCTTTTAAAACACTTGATAATAGGATACTTTTCATACAGGTAATTACCTAACCTAATGCCCAAATGAGTTGCTGTTGTAACAACACCTTACACTCTATTAGTTGCCGTATCACTTCTTCAGGCAATAATATCCTCATTTTACATGTAGATTGCACAATGAAATGTCATCGTCCTAGCATTAAGTTTAGTCCACACATACACTCTTCAACTTGTTATACAGGTGAAGAAAAACCTGAGATCTACAATATACTCGTACAAAAGAATGACACTCCTTGGTCGTAGAAATACACTGACAGATAATAGGATTTCAGCACGGTTTGGGAGGAGCATTTAAAGATGACATCTTCTAGTCAGCATACTGTGATGCATATATATTGAGAGGAAAATAAAACCCTACTGCCAAACAGCAAAGATCATATGGCACTAATTCATACTGTGAGGATAAGGTAAAACACAAGAAGAAACAACAAGGAGTTTGTAATGGAAGTGAATTATAGGAAGAGGATAGCAAAAAGAGGGCAGCAGTAACATTCTTCCACAAGGTTTCCTCCTCAAATGGTGTCTGTAAAACCTTAATTGTGTTTCCTAATCTGGTGATTATTATTAATACAAAATTAATGCATACAGGGTGTTTCTTCAAGATGGTTACTAACAAATTTATTAGGGCTGTCTCTGGGTTTTCAAGGTCATATCTGCTCCTTATATATGTTACAGTATCTGCATTAAAACACTCGGGTACCATGGGAAACTAATAACTTACTAACTCGCAAGAAAACTAAAAAAAAAAAAAAAAATGCAACTCAATGCTCTCATCTAAACAACATAAAGAAAACTTTCACACTGTTTTTTCACTTTTCTGTGACCTGACATGAATGACATACATTTTGTGGAACACAGAAAATATATGTGGAGTTAGATATGAGTCCGACACATATGTACAAGATAAATGTCATGGATTTTAATGCCGATAGTTGGCAAACTGGATGCTACTGATTCAATACAGTACAGTGTATACTGTATACAATACCAAGAAATAGACTCTCTCTCTGGTATAGTTTGGTGAAATCTTTATCCTCAAATTCATTGAAAAAAAATCAAATACTCCTTAAAAGACAGCCTAAAAATTTCATTTTTATGTAATGAGAATTTAACTTTCACATGAAAATGAATGTGATGGATGTATATAAACTCATCAATATTTAGTTTAGGAACCACCAAATGTATAATATATAAAATCTTTACTGAACTTTCAGGAACCATTAAATTCCTGTACTGTATCATACTCTTGTGTCATATTCAGTTTACATCCCAGACAAAGAACATTTCATTCATGTTAAGGGTCAACTGCAAAATAAGATGTGAGTGAGGAGATGCAATGACAGGCTAAGCTAGTCCAATTTTTATCAATTACCACCTAGTATATGGCCCTAGATATCATAAATTTTGTACACCATACACCCACCAACAACACTCACTGCTATCATACACTAAAATGACCAATTGATATGTTATTCTTCACTTCTTCAAAGTAAGGGGGTAAGATGTCTTCCGTGAACTAAATGCTACAAATTCCTCCAAACTGTGTATAAAACAGATAACTTAAGTGTAATTGGTTTGTTTGAGGCACAGTTTGGAGTCATCAGGAGCCTTCAAATAATCCTCTTAAGACATTCATACAGGGCGGAGTAGATACAGTTATGTAGCCCGACACTCAACATAGGCTGCTTGGTCAGATGATTTGGAGTATCATACATTACAGAGTTTAATACTATAGTCACCATTTGATATTATACAATTGTAATACTGAGATGGTAAAGCTGTATTCATATGACACATCTAATACTCAAAAATAGTGAACGTTGAAAATCACAACATACGATATCCCGACGACTGTAAAAGAAGTAACTGTCATTTTCCTCTAGCACCCTCACCAATGACCATATACACAAAATCTTGGTGATCACAAAGGATGTCAAACTACTGTACAGTATACTCCAATGAAAATACAAAATATAGTGGGACTGGTAGGGTGCAATGTAAAGCAACCTCATAACATTGTGTTGTATTTTTTTCAATGAAAGGGGAATAAATATGAGTGTGACCCATTATCCAGGGTAGTTGTCTCTCCTGTTATGATTTAATTTTCTCACTAATGAGAGCTCCCACCCCTTGAAATGAAATGGGTAGATGATGATGAATTTTCAATGACAGAAGCTCAGTAAAAACTGAAGTAATAGTTCGGTTGTATCTCTCTGTCAAGCAATTTCCATTTTTATTGCAAGCTTATCCAACAAGTGGTGAAAAATTAATGCAACCCTCCAAAACACGTGTAATATTTTCATTGTAGCCAACTGAACATCGTCCAATCTGGATGAATATTGCCAAAATAATGCTGGAAAAAAGCTGCTCACAATAAGGTATTACAATGAATAAAAGGGAAACAGCCTATTGCAAATGTGCAAAACCAATACTATAATGTATACCACAGGAAGCCCCTTGGTGCATCTATACAAGTATAAAATCCCATAAACATTTCACTGTCACAGCTGAAGTGAAATATCAATGAATGAAGACAGACCTACAGTTAAAGACTAGACTGGGTTTCTTGATTTGTTACATAAGCTGCACAGATCATATGTAAATCACCACACATCCTAGTAAAGGTTTGTAACCCATATGTGTCTGTAGGTCTGTTGTCATCTATATATATATATATATATATAAAGTATTCCAAATATAATAAGCAAAATTTCCTCATACACTAGTCCAAAATATTAGCAAAATTGAGATGCAGTGAGCCTACAGTTTCTACATACCATAGCCTGTTTCTATGATAAAGTTGTAGGAAAAACTGTTATGTCTGATATGCCTAAATATACTGAGTGGGATTGTAACGTTTTGCATACAGTAACTAAACAGTAATGCTTCTCTTGTACAAACTTCCCCTGATATTATAGCAGCACAATTATGCATATACATATAAAAAAAAAAAACATTATATTCCAAGATGAAAAAGGTAAAATGCAAATGGATTTGTAAAAAAAAAATAATGCCACACACAGGAACTATTGTTATGCATGAGATTATGGATTTTACCTGCACTGAACATGGTCTAGAATATTGGAACACTGTTATACACAAGTTTCCCTCTTTGAGTTTGAGTCTGTCCTTCCATCACTGTCTTCCCCCTCCCCATCTTCTCTTTCTCTAGTCTGTGCTTTTCCTTCTCCTTTCTTAATTTTTTTTCTAGTTTTTCTTCCCCCTTCAGCCTCTTTCTCGTTATCACTTCCACTGTCCCCACTACTCTTGTCTCCGTTCCTAAGCACCGTTTCAGCCGAGCTATTTGTGAGGTAGAATACAGAGCTGCTGGTGTCTAAGTGTTGGGTTGGAGAAGCTGAAGGTACAGGAGAAGATGAAAATGGAGGGACAGGCGAGTTGGAGGAAGGTGCCGGTGAAGAGGGTGGGGCTGGGGAGGATGGGAGAGACGGAGAAGATTGGTTAGGAAGAAAAGAATTGGTGTACGAGTTGTAATGTGGTTGGATGGCACTGATATGGGGAGGACTGCTGTTGATGTGGGATTGTTTACTGCTATGGTTCATATTGATGTTATTGTGAATAGTCTGAATATTCTTTTCGCAAGGTTGGCTAATACTGTAGGTAAAATGAGCAGGAGTATAACAAGGTGTGGAGTGGCTGTGGTTGGGTGTGGGATGTGATGGTGTGGCTGTGCCAGTGGGTGGGGCAGGTGATGGAAGGGTGCCTGAATCAAGAGAGGCAGAGTCTGGGGTATTTTGGTGAAGGCGATGCAATGGGGAGTCATAAGGGGAGTCATTGACACTGCCAGGAGGTGAGGTGCCAACAGCCGGGTCCAGGCTGGTGGCTCCCTCACTGCTTTGGCTCCCACTCAGTTCTCCAGGCCCTCCACACCCTCTCACTTCACACTCACTGATGCGTTCCTCTCCCCCACCCTCACACCAATACCCCTCACCACCCTCACTATCCCACCCAACACCCACACTCATGTCCTGGCTACAACACAAGTTGAGTGCAGCAGGATGGTGTGAGGCAGGACCAGAAAGACAGTGACAGGGCTGGCTGGGGTGAGGGCGGGAGGGCTGGTCCCCTGGCAGTACGTGAGGCCAGGTAAGGTCCACACAGAGAAGATCGGGTGGGTGGTCTTGTGTGCCAGCATGAGGAAAGGGAAGCAGTGGCGGCCCAGGGTCTTTGTCAGACTCTGAGGAGGCTGCAGCCACTGCAGATGATAGGTGGTTAATGATGATGGGCTGGGAGTTTTCATCAGTCCAATCATCCCGGCCATCCTGCCCTACCACTATTCCTCCAACCCCTCCCCGTGCCCGTCCCGGTCGACGTTTGGTTCTACCAGGTCTGGCTCTCTCCCGACCTGGACGGTAGCGGTGGCGCGTGGTACGGGACTGGTCAGAGACGTGTGCAGCACTCCCCTCTGTCTGGTCAGAAGTAAAGGAGCTACGAGAGGGTCGGGAGGCAGGCAACTGACCAGGAGGAGGGAAACTGTAGAGGCGAGGGTGGGGTGGATCTTGTGAGAGAAATGGAGGCTGGTCAAGGGCTGAAGATCTGCTGGATCCATGGGAGGCCAGGCCAGGCTCCTCAGCCAGGCTGGGAAATGACCCACCCCGTCGCATGGGGCTGAGTGGCTCCTCCAAAAAGGCATGGGGTTTGCGAGGGATGGTAGACCAGCCCCGGCCCTCCCCTTCCCCATATAACTGGGGTGCAGCAGGACCCAACACACATAGCACCTCTGGGGTTGGGTCTTTATGAGCATGTTTTGATGTAAGTGGATAGCCTGCAGCATTGTAGCCATACATGCCATCCACATGGATATTCGTATTATTGACCTTAGCCGAGCCACTCAGACATGAGGGGTCAAATCCTCCTGGAACAGGGTCAGAGCGGGGCAACTTGGGCTTGTAAACAGTTGAGTTACCATCACTGTCAGTGCGTGCTGCTTCTAGATTGTTCTGCTTCACCAGCTGTCGCATACGTTGCTTCTGGAAGAAACGCTTGGCAACACCTGCTTGTTTGGGATTGTAAAACACCTCTGGAGCAAAATGTAGATCATTGGTCATGGTGGGAAGAGCCAGGAGGTGGAGGCTAGGGCCACTCTTGTCCTTCCCTGCAGTGGCCATGCTTTGTGACACTGAGGAGGACTTATTGGTGTGATGAGTCTGGGAAGAATCTAGGCTGTGTGTGCTGGGGGCCACACCCACACCTCGACTCCCACCACCACCCATACACACTTGAGTGTTATTGGCAGGTGCAGTAAGACGTGCCTCCTCCTCTTGCTTGTTGTTTGATTGCCAAATGATGCAAGAACAACTGCGCCATGCTTCACACACATCACCTCGACTCACACAAAAGAAAACAAAAATGAAGATTCCAAGACTGCTAGCACAAATAGCATACACCACACTGAAGATCGTAGCATGGTAGGGAATTACAGCAGCAAATGGTGCAGCTGTGGTAATAGCACCTGCTGCCCATGTTAGCACAAACAACAGCAATGTCACCACATGCGCCCGCAGCTGCGTGAGTGGACTGTGCTGGCCATCACTGAGACTGACAGCAGTATCCCGTGAGGCCAAGCTGGTATCCTCACCACTTGCTCCTATTGCACCTGCTGCCTCCGAACTGGGAGAACCTGCATCAAGCAATTCTAACTCTGCTGCCGCTTCTCCTGGGGGCCCTCGAGCTCCCCGCAGTGTACATTGTGTCAGCAGGAAGAAAGTAATCAGGATAAGGACAAGGACTGCAGCAGGGGCATAGACTGCTGCCAGGCTAGGCCCCCAGGCAAGAAAACAATAGCTATTACCAGCATACTGATCTAGATTGACTGCTGCTGAAATGCCACACAGGATGAGTGCAATTCCCCATCCCACAAGGTAAAACCGTAACATGGGCTTGGGTGGGAGTGGCAATTCTGGTGGAGCCTCATCTGTTGGTGGTGGTGGCCTCAGTGCTTTGGTTACTTTTTTGTAAAGGTTAGTGATTGTGACAATTACCCATAGGAGCACACAGGTGGTGAGATAATGAAGTGCCACACCCACGCCTTCACAAAGTTTCCGTTGCTCTTGTTCTGTCTGATGTATACCTGCTGTGAACAATGCCACAAGGAGAAGCAGTGCAACCCATGTGTTAACTAGGGAGTGTTTGTTCTTATCAGTGGTGGTAATACGGTGGTGGTGAGCTGCCCATGTACCGATGGAGGCCATGAGGAAGATGGCACACACTGCACTGCCTACATACACTGCTGGGGGACTGGGGCGGAAGGGAGCCCCTTGAGCCCTTGCCCGGCCTCGCTGCAGTGCTGCCATATCCTGCAGAAGCCCAAAGTGTGCCAGCCGGTTGCAGCGAAATACTATTAATGAATTAAGCATCCTCACAATTTTGCATCCCTCACTGGTCCAATTGCCATGACCAGTGGATGTATTGGTGCGCCACCACACTGGTACAATGCTGTGGCTGTAGATGGCTGAGCGTAGTGTTACATACACCCCATCACTCACTTCCATATCACCTCCAGCCCCCTCACCCTCACCCTCCTCCTCCACTTCTTCCTCTGCTTGGTGTCGACTGATGCGTGCACCAATGACAGGACTAGTGATCTCCCAAGTGTCAGAAGCAAGACCATCAGATCTCACCCGGGGGAAGAGGTTGGCAGTATCATACACAAAGAACTGCAGCATCACCATGGCAGGGTCTGGGGCAGGACTGGACAAAGTTTCGTCAGTGGTATTTGTTGTGGGTACAGTGGGGCGAGGAAAGAGGCTGGATGGTACCTGAATCTGAGCATCCATAATTTCATCATCAATGCTGCAGGGACAGAAGAAAGTGGAGGTTAATAATATGGTAATCATGATTATTTCTTAAATATACTACAATTAATTTCAATACATATGACTCCTGCCATAAAGTTTGCATGCTTGCATTTTTTGTGGGTAGTATAATTATCAATTCCAATTTCCTGTGAAAAGTACTATTCTATACAATTATGCTGTACAGAACATTCATTGTTTTCCTTTATTAACAATATTCTGATATGGCTAGTCATATCAACATCATGATAAATACCATTGATAAAATCTATGGATTACCCCCTACATTACCGACCACAGTTCTTAAACTATACAAAAAAAATCATCAAAAATACTAGATAACATACTGTACTATATAATAAAAGTACAGTATACCATAAAACAGTTAAAATGGAATTACATTTGCTTCTACCCTTGTAAACAGCAAACCTAGTACTTCAGTCATAGGCTCACCTGTACAAAGAAGAGTAGTTGTTCGTGTTACAGCGGAAGTGTCGCTCAGTGGAATGGAGGCTACGGCGGGACCAGCTGCAAGTGACACCCAAGAAGGTGGCTGGGTGGTGGGTGAACTGATGCATCTCCAAGTGAGGGGCAACAGCTCGGGGCAGTGTGGGAAAGCTGTCACCCACTGCCCACAGGCACCCTACCAGCCGTCCACATGACCCATCCAGCACCTCCGCCTGATACAGGAGGTCTGTGGATGGGAAGAAGGTATGAGGTCGTATTGCTATGGCCAGAACAAAGTGATACAGAGAACCAAGGAAGATTGGGAGAACAAGGATGGGAAACATTGAGGTGTACAGTAGTGAGGTTCAGAAGGTAAGAACGAAGAGATCGTACTTCATTATTGCAAACCCATATTGTGTTGTTGTTACTCGAGGTTAAATAAAGTTCAAGAAAGATATTTCTTCCACAAAATTATACTACATTTGATGAGAAGGGGGCAACAAAACACATGCTAACAGAGGTATGATTCATGTATCCAGTGTATTCCTAATACGTTATCGACGGGGGTTACGTTCTTAAGATGGCCGTCGATAACAAAACCGTCGATACCGCATTACGGTATGTTAAATAAATGTACAGTGCTCCCCCCAAGTAGGCGGTCCTTAACTAGACCATTTCCAAGAAGAGTGGAAGTGATTTTGAGAGAAAATTACCAAAATTTATGCATACAAAGAAAGGAATGTGTGTGCACGAATAAAAATTCAATGAGTATTGGTGATAACTAAGCTTACCACCCCACTATCACCCTCACACTCGGTTGATACACTCGTGATAAGCCTAATCCCTTTACAGTGAATAACTTTTCACTCTCCCACTCCCTCGTTACACTCGTGATAAGCCAACCCCTTTATAATGAACAACTTTTACCCTCCCACTCCCTCGTTACACTCGCGTTAAGCCTAACCCCTTTATAGTGAACAACTTCTCAAAACAGGCATTTTTCATACTTTTAACACATATCCTGGTACATACATTTGATATGGTGAAAAGTGCAAGTGATTGTAAGAGAAAGTGACAAAGAATAATTAATATAATCTAAGGAAATATATTTGTATGAGTAAAAACTCATGGATTATTAGAGATAAATGAACTTGTCAACCATCACCCTCACTCTTCATTCACTACACTCGCGCTTTTAGGCCTACCCTTTTAGAATGAACAACCATTCAAAACATACATTTTCCATACCTTTGGCTCAAGATTAGAATTATTTTTAGTCACAAGAGAGTACGGTAGAGTAAATCCGTAGATAATTGAAACCGTCGATAATAAAACCGTCGATAATGAGGGAGCACTGTACTGTAGTATTGAAATGAAATTACCTCGAGCTGCTGCCATGGATGCACTGATGATGTCAACAAGGGTGGCAGCAGTCTCCTTAGGTCCTGAGAGTGCTGCTAGGAGACCTGTATACTGCTCCACTGTCTTAGCCAGGAACACTAGATCCATGGCATCACGCAGCACCTTCCCATCACGTGTGAAGTTGCGGAGGCTTCGCGTGCTGTCTACCAAGTCGGTCTTCTTTGCAAATAAGTTGGTTGATGCAAAGTGTTCCAATATTTTGGTAGTTTCTGATGCAAAGGGGCACTGTGAGGTGTGCAGCAGCTGCCACTCACCATCAGGGGAGCACATGTGTGAGGCCAGGCGTGGTCTCACGGACCGCATCTGTGTGGTCCCCGTCAAAGAAGAGTACAAGCCTGATGATACGGAGGATTTAGAAGGAACCTTGAGAGAACCACGCTGATAGGTGTGATGGTGTGAGGGGACCGGCCCGGCACAACCCAGCTCCACCCTCACCCCTGCTACAGTACGCGGCCACACGTATGTACCACGATTGTTGCTAGTCACTGTGGAATAGTACACAAATCAGTAAGAGAATAAGTTGATCAAAATATTGTAGGTATTTGTCAGTTAATAATATAAGGTCTATAACTGTAAATACAGAGAGAAAGAGAAACTGAACTCAGCAGGAGGAGGATAATTGTAAGGCTCTGAGAGACATATGGATACCTAAATTCATTTCATTTTAATGAGATTTAAAACATTCTTATCTGAAGTTTCCATAATATTGATCTCTCTTCAACTTAGCTGCAAAATGGTAAAACTATAGTATTGTAAAGACCTAGGTTTTCTATTTGGCTTTGTTTATACTGTCCTGGAGACTTGCATGTATCTGTAATACTGTATTTAAAACCATCTAAATTCAGAATGAGAAATAGAAAAACAGAGAAACAACAACTAACTGCTGGTATTCTGAAATCAGGCAGAATAATGAACAAAAACTATACTGTATTGCTGAGGGTGGAGTGTAGAAACAAGAATTTGGACATTCTCTTTCAGCACACTTGTTTAAATGACAACAACATACCTAAGGGTGAAGTGCAGAAAAAATAAAAATACTGGATGTCTCTCATTAACTCTTGTCACAATATTCCTCTGAGAGAGAGACGAAGTGGAGAGAACAATACTTACAAGACTCACTGTTGCCTTAACTTTCACATCAACATTTTTGAGTGACATACCATTCATGGGGCAGTACTTGGTATCATGTGCAATGACGTAGATACTGACAGTGCGGGTGTGGTTGCCAGTCTCTCCCTGCACCAGACACGACCAATCTCCACTATGGCTTCCATTCAGCTGACGTATCTCCAACATGCTGCACATATCCATTGTGTAGTTAGTTACCCTTCATTCCCTCCAGTTTCATTGGTATTTTTCATAGCTGATGGTACAGTTATCTGCCATTATTTCTGTACAGATCTGCTTCTTTTAGTGTGTGATAGTATTGAACAAGTTACTTCAAGTATATTAGGAATCACAGCTGGATATGCTTTACTTCAGTGGTGGATCAGGTGACTAAATATATTGATGTCTGTACCCAATTTTTTCTTGTTGCTCCATTAGAACTGTTCTATCACAAATGAATGAATACCAAGTAAGTTACTGGCACTTTTAATTAAAAATACAGTAATCCATCAACATCAGAAGGCTATCTGAATTTTTTTAAACACTGCACATAGACAGTATCAAATAAAGGGTTCTTATGGCTGTAAAAGTGCTGATTATAATTTAGCTGTACTAAGGACCTCAAGATAAGAATTTTTTTATACCTAGCATCCTGAGGGCTTGAAAAACTTTATGAATACCCCTTCAAACAATACAATGAGTTGCTGTTCACCTCTCAACAGCCTCAGGCATGTATGTGTAGGTGACAAGAGCTCCCTCCCTTTGGTGGTGCTGATCCAGGTAACCTGTGACAGTGGCAGCAGAGGTACGGTTGTGGTGGAGAGGAGAGCGTGGTGGATGCCGTGGCTGCAGGAGAGCATCCCCCCTCGCCCACCATACTCGGTGACCACCCTCCTCTGCACTGGTGACACGACAACGCAGCCGCAGGGAGTCCCCAGCAAACACCACTTGGTCCAACCCGGGCTCAAGTTCTACCACCGACATTCCTGGACCATCTGTGACACAACACTCAACAAAGTTACTCAAGGATATGATAGCAAATTAATCTCAGGTTTTCTGACAATATTTGTTCAATTTAGGGTACAGTGATTATTATATCACTATAATGTTGATCTACAGTAATGCCAGTTAGTATTTGTGGATTCATCAAAGGTGATCTGTGTCCCCCCCCCCCCCCAAAAAAAAGGAATTCTAAACTTTCTTCTGCATTGTAAATTACCATTATGAGATACAATCGTGTAGAAGTGACTGTACTCACACCTGCTTACACTTTAATGAGAGCTTAGTGCTACTACTGACAAACTGGAGGCAACTTACTCCTCCAAATTGTGCCACAAAACAGCAGCTCTATTGGGGGAATCTGCTAGGAATAGTATGGAAGAGTCGGTAAGTTTACAGATTTCTTACATAGGTTACCTGTAAGTTAGTTTCCTTGTAAATAATTCCATTCACAGTCTTTTCAGTCAATTCCAAGACTAGGCATCACTGTAGACAAAATGGAGGGCTACCAATTCCTTCAAGTTAACACTACAAAAAGATCCGATACTCATATACAGATACAATCGAACATCTGTTTCCTGCCAGTTTGGAGAAATCAGTAGCCATCCAATTGAAGTACAGCTTTCAATAGTGATACAGCCACAAAATCCTGTCGCACATTTACGATATAGAGGGAAGGCTAGATGTGCTGTAGTAAATTATAAGAGATCAACAGCTTACTATACAGTGAATCACAAACATCTATGCAAGCGCACGCACGCAGCACACACACACACTCACATTCTCTCTCTCTCTCTCTCAATAAGCAGCTCACGGTGGGAAGTTCATTTGATCACCTTAATAAGCAAAGTTGAAGCTACGAGAGAGAGAGAGAGTGTGTGTACTGTAGTTATATACAGAATACATTCTCTCTCAAGTTGGGATGATGTAACAAGGCAAATATATGAACAGGAAGAAAGAGCTGTGGATGATGGCTGTACACACACACACATACAATATAATTAAACCAAGAAAAGCAAGACTGTCCAAGGGGAATGCATAACGACATTCTCCCTGCTTCTCTCTCACAACAGAGCAAATATGCAATTAAACTCTGTTCAAACATTCCACTGCAAAGTTATAATTACCGTGGTGGAGGGTTGCAATAGGCTTGTCAGAGCTGGACTGGATTGCCATGATACTTATAATTCGTTCCCTACTTCTCTGACTCGGATAGAATGGATATAGCTATTGGCCTGTATGGTTTGTTTGTGTGTTTATGTTAAGAGCTACAACTGGATGATGATAATATACACTGTACAGTACTCTAATCATGTAGCGTTACACTACAGTAGATGGTTAGGGTGAAGAAATAATGATAGTGATGCCAGATGAAGTACTAGAGATACTGTACATAAATGATACTGTACTAATAAGATACCGTCCTAAAATGATACTGTACTAATAAGATATTATTCTAAAGAGATATTGTTCTAAAAATATACTGTACTAATAAGATATTGTACTGTACTAAAAAGATATTGTAGAAATATATACTTTACTAAAAAGATATTGTAGAAATATATACTTTACTAAAAAGATATTGTAGAAATATATACTTTACTAAAAAGATACTGTACTAAAAAAATGCTGTAGTACAAAAGACGTTTAAAAGTGAATAATGGATGATACTGACGACAGAGGAGGTGTGAGGGTCTGAGCTTCTTGACTTGGGTGTTGTTGAGGGCTCTGGGGCGGTAGCAGCGTGGGGAACCGTTCACACGCACTTCCCTGCTCTTCACAGCCTCCGCCAGCCACGTCAGTCCACAGTCACACACCAACTGCGTCTGCGTCAGGTCGCTGTGTGTGGGGGGGGGGGGGGATGAATCAGAAAATATACATTGGTTATGAAATGAAGAGTTACATAATATAGTACGTTGTGTGTGTGGGAAGAAAGGAATGAATCAGATGATGTACATACATTGGCTATACAAGAAAAAGTTACAAAATATATTGTTGGGAGTAAATTTATGGTAGGGAAAATGCAAAGTAAAGTAAGATTTTTCTAGTAATATTATAGTACTGTACTCAGTCAAGATTTCAATCTTTCCCCTATTACACACACATACACACACACTATGAATAAACAAATATACATGAGTCACAAACGTAACTGCGTCAACCGAAACATCATCAACAACTGGCCAAAACACAGAGCAGACAGGGCCGAGTAAATATGTTAGGAAATGACTGCGGTGTTCTGAAACATAATAATAAAAAACACCCAAATTGGCAAAAAATTACAAAACAAGCAAAGACCAGATCGCTCCATCAAAGGAAGGGAAGACTTACGTAAACACATCATATTCCATCACTCATGATCGATTAATCAATTTAGACATCATCATCAATATAGATTGACCAAAACAAGGCTATTGCAAAAACTAAGAGGTTTTGTGAAAGTATTCCACAGACTCTCGTTGTCTTTGTTTTAGATTCTCTTAGTGTACTTTCCCCTTGAGCATTTGCAAGGAACACAAAAGATTTTTTCCAATGCAAATTCATTTCCTAAGGAAATTACAACTCTTGGATTTATAGAACCTTACCCACTTCGCAAATATTTTTGATGACAACGCCATCTTCTCAGCGTCAAACTAGGGTAAAGGTTTTCACAGTGAAAACATTTCCAACTGATAAAAGACAAAGTAGTATTGAGTAAATTCTTGTACATTAAGTAAATCTTTTCCTAATAAAAACAAATAAATATACCCACTACATCAAAAGGTAACCCCCAGAACATATTCCCTATGTATTGTTATAACAGTGGTGGAGTTAACAGTCACTCCCTCCTACTTCTCCCATCACCCCTCCCCTGTCTTCAACTTCATCCCTAATTGGCTGTCCGACTTAATGACCTTCGTGTAGTCAATATGGATCAATTATTTTAAGTTAATACCCTGAGGAATGTAAGAAGCTAATCAAGATAAACAATAACATAGGGCTTATCATTATTATTATTTACCACAACGAAGTCTCTTTAGTATATAGAGTAGTCTTTAGTATTATTATATATGAGAGGAAATTTTGCAACCATCATTTTTCCTCTACATCAAAAAACAACAAGGATAAGGAGAGAGTGTAAAAGAATAATGCCACCATAAAACCAACCCTGCCGATATAAAAGCCTGTTGTAATCACCTGCCGGCCCCTCCCGCCAACACCTTTATCACCCTCGCAATCAATAATTTTATCCACACAACAATAAACTTGGGGACCGACACGCGAGCACACACATATAATGCAATAAGATCTCTCATTGGTCGACGGGCATGCAGGGGGTTTGAATGCTCGAGCCGCCTGCTGATTGGTCCGATTCAAAGAGTGGTATTGTAAGCCGCTCGCTGATTGGTCCCATCCCACGAGGGCAACTGTAAACCGGGCGTTGATTGGCTATGCAATGTAAACAAACTTGCTGGGGCCATAATTTGTCAGCGCCGAAAAGGGGGAATGTATTGATGGGCCTGCTGAAGGGAAGGGCGGGAAATTGATGGGTTGAGTGAAGGGTGGGAGGGTAGAGCAAGGAAGGGAGATAAGGAGAAAGGGAGGGAGAGAGATATACTGTAGGTTATGGGATGGAAGGATGAATAGACATAAAAAGAATAGAGAAAGGGAGTAAAGAAAATGAAAATGGTGAAAAATTGGACAAAAGGATATCGACATCATACCTAGTTAGGGTAGATGAAATATAAAAGGAAGAGGAAGGAAGAAAGACAGGAGGGGAAATAAAGATGGGGGTTGGGCTGTGAAGGATGGAAGAAGGGGGGCGCAGGAGAGGAGGTAAAAACCGAAGGGGCGAGGACAGAAGTCATGGAAAGAGCAACCCTGAACTGATAAGAAGCACAAACTGTACAACATTACATATACATAATAGTATGAATGTGTGTGTGTATGAGAGAGAGAGAGAGAGAGAGAGAGAGAGAGAGATGAGAGAGAGAGAGAGAAGTAAGTAGCGGAAATAAAGAGGAGGAAGGAGAGGAGAGGTGAGAGGAGTGGGGGAATGAAAACAAGGGGGGGGGGGGGTGGCGCCCCTCTCGTTACAACCCTGAATTACGGAAACTCCACAAAGACTCTTGATTAACTCCCGTCCCTACCCACCCTTTCCTCTCTCTCTCTCTCTCTCTCTCTCTCTCTCTCTCTCTCTCTCCACTTATTTTCCTGTCTGTCTATCTACCTTACTCTCCATCTGTCAACCAGAAATAGGTCAGGGATAGGCAGCAAAGGAGATAAACAACAGAAAAGAACATCATGAACTAGAAAACTGACGAAAATTAGTAAAGGATATCAAAGAGAAATTTATCAACATACGTCGATATGGAAAAAATAGAGAAGAGAAAGCAAAAGAAATAAAGGAAGGAAGGAAATAAGTCAGTAAGGAAGGAAAGAAGGAAGGAAACAGATTAAGGAGGGAAGGAAGGAAGGAAGGAGAGAAGGATGAAAAGAAGGAGGGAAGGAAGGAAAGAAACAGAGTAAGGAGGGAAGGAGAGAAGGAAGAAAAGAAGGAGAGAAGGATGTAAAGAAGGAGGGAAAGAAACAGAGTAAGGAAGGAAAGAAGGGAAAGTAAGAGAGAAACACAGGAAGAAACAGCTATTTCTGGCCACTATAAACCACGCCAATAAATTATCATCAGCATCCCTTCATTGGTTTCCTGTAATCTGGCGGGAAAACAGACGAACTGTACCCTCACATGGATACCACAGTTATCTTAGGTATTAAACTCTTTCCTCCATAGGTCACGAAAACACACACACATACACACACAATAGATACTGTACACACACACACACACACACACACACACACACACACACAATAGATACTGTACACACACACACACAATAGATACTGTACACACACACACAATAGATACTGTACACACACACACACAATAGATACTGTAAACACACACACACACACACACACACACACACACACACACACACACACACACACACACACACACACACACACAATAGATACTGTACACACACACACACACACAATAGATACTGTACACACACACACAATAGATACTGTACACACACACATACACACAATAGATACTGTACACACACACACACACAAACTCAAAATATACTATCATTGTGTTACGTATCATTTTTAGTGGGTAAATAATAACGATGATGGATACATAACACATACGAGTCAAGTGACAAATATGGTGAAAGAGGGGAAAAGATATTATATACTGGGAGAAAAGAAAAAGAACGACGGTGGCGAAGGAAAATGATGAGACTGAAAAGGAAAAGCTAGGACGAGGAGAGAGACGCAGGGTGTGTGTGGATGGCAGGAGACAGATACCGAGAGAAGGAGGATGGGGGGGGGGGGGGGAGGATGGATAAGACGGATGTGTAAAAATTGAGGAATAGAGGGGAAAGCGGAGTGGAGGAGGGGGGGTTGAAGGAGAAGGGGAGAAGCGTTAAGGAGAGAAATGTTGGGTAAAGAAAGGAAATAAGGAGAGGGGGAGTATAAATTAGAAAAGGAGAGGGAGACAGAAATTACGAAGATAAAAGAAAAAAGGAGCAAGGGATAGCTGATGAGAGGAGAGGGAATAACTCAGGTCCAAAGGGGCGCCAAATATGGAAGGAGGACGGAAGAGAAGAAGGGAGGAATAGAGAGAAATGAATATGTGGGTAAGACAAGAGATGGTGGAAGGAGGAACAGGGAAGAGAAATAATTGACATGTGAGAACTGGGTACGAGAGAGAGAGAGAGAGAGAGAGAGAGAGAGAGAGAGAGAGGAGAGAGAGAGAGAGAGAGAGAGAGAGAGAGAGAGAGAGAGAGAGAGAGAGAGAAAGAGAGAGAGAAAGAGAGAGAGAAGAGAGAGAGAGAGAGAGAGAGAGAGAGAGAGAGAGAGAGAGAGAGAGAGAGAGAGAGAGAGAGAGAGGAGAGAGAGAGAGAGAGAGAGAGAGAGAGAGAGAGAGAGAGAGAGAGAGAGAGAGAGATAGAGATAGAGATAGAGATAGAGATAGAGATAGAGATAGAGATAGAGACAGAGACAGAGATAGAGACAGAGACAGAGAGAGAGAGAGAGAGAGAGAGAGAGAGAGAGAGAGAGAGAGAGAGAGAGAGAGAGGAACAAACTCTCTCTCTATCATTGATTTCTTCACACCATTTACAATTTTCCACTACGTCAATTCCTTCCTTCCTACCGTTGCCTCCCCCTCTCATTTATGTACCCATTCGTGTCACCTCTGTGCTCCTTAGTCTCTACTTTATTTCCCTTTAATTCCCTGCTTTGTTTTGTTTTTCGTTTTCCTTTTATACTTCCTCCCATTCATTT
>JAWQEG010005550.1:0-103115 GCA_033782935.1 Petrolisthes cinctipes | reverse complement strand
GGGACAGTGTAAAATGAAGTGGTGGATACAAGTATTCATTCATTGTTTATTGAGGATCTACTGTACAGTACAGTATTTTCTTAAACAATTGTGGACAATATAGATGGTACCCATGAGAACCAAACACACATGCACACACACAGATAATGACTTCCAAACTGGTCCCTAGCCAAAGAGACTGGGATGTAATGGTATATTCCAAATACCGAGGTAGTCATAGTAGAAGTGAGGGAGCTTTAAGAAATACAGTTCTCTCACCACACATCTACTGTATACGACTCAAAACTTCAAATATGCCTGACACATATATACACAATAACAGTATAATAACGTATCATACAATACTATAACATAACTTACCTGGTCCTCAATTTCGTTCAATTGTTCTGACGGTTGTGATATGAACTCAAGCAGCAGCCAGAAAAAATGCTTGGTTTTCTTGGGTTCTGTGGCAGTGAGGTGAACTTGAAGTTAGTATTGTACTTAAAATTGGCACGATGTAAATATAGTACATTTTTCAAATGTGGGTATGACGTAAGTAATGATTTAAGTAAATTTCATCTGAACTATCACAAACTCCACTTACTTGGGTCATAGAGATCTGCAGGCATAAATGAGTCATCACCAAATATGTTGTAAAGGAAGTACTTGATGAGTTTGGCCAGGTTCATGGTGCGCAGGGCTTTGCGGTACATGTCTGGGTACTGCTGGACACTTTCAGTCACCTCAAATGGCAGCTGTGAAGAAATAACAATGATGTAACAATATTTAAGGTACAGCTGTATCAGAAAACTACAGATAGATAGGTAGACAGACATAAGCTTCATGAATCCTGTTACCAACACCCAGGCCAACAACAATCCACACACACATCATGACCTCTAAACTGGCACACAACCATACAGAGAGGGATGTGTAGATAAATCACAAGCAGTGTGGCTGTCATATACCAGCCAAGGTGCTTTATGACATCGGATGGAATTACAAACACTTACTGCAGTCTCCACAAACCCACACCACCCACTACACTACATGGAAGAACACCCACACATGCCAAGGAACATCATCTCGTACACCCTGAGTCCCTGCCCACCCCAAACTAGTCTCCAGAAACATATCCATACTCATATCACTCACCAATCCATCCAAACACTCAAGAACAACACTCAGCTGCATGCATGACCTCCTGACATCCACCCATCTAAATCCTCCCTTCCCCGTGAGGACAGAGTCCACCTGGCCAGGCTGCGGCGTGGCCACCACTCTAGCCCTTCTAACATATCAGAAGAAGCTGGATGGAGCCATTGTGGATGCCTGTCCGGGATGCAACACAGCACCCCACTCTATTAAACACATTATGGAAGACTGCAATGTATACAACCAAACTCGCCAACATCACAACACTCTCTGAGGGCATTGTGGGAAAGCCTGGTTCAGGCCATGACCTTCCTCAGGAGCTCAGGGCTGCTCGGCCAGACAGCTTGAGGAATTTCAACAACAACAACAACAACAATCAGTAGTCATCAAGCGAATGTGCAAGAATATCAAAATACTGTAATACAGTATATGAATTTGGCAAAAAAATTTCATCAGCACTTTGTGAATATTGTATTTTTCTTAATAATCTGTTGACATGAAGTAAAATTAACTTAATGATAACTTGAAATTTTTAAGTAGAGTACTGTATTGTTTTATCTACGGTACCAATCTGATTGCTCTGTTGATAGACATGTGTATATAGAACTCTGGTATACTGATATATACCAAATACAGCTGCATTTTATTCTTGGACAACAGTTTTCCAGCATTTAATAAAATCATCTGGTATCAATAATTCATGTATATAATATATCAGTACTTTGTGTATGGGTTCACAGAGATATACTTAATCTCCTGGATATTAGGATTTTGAAATGTACATAATCAACCACAGAAAGAATACCATTACTACACAGATAGAAAAGGTTGTATTATTAAACTTCTTTGACGGAAAGTTTTCTTCGTCGCTCAGTCCCTATTATTATGCAATGCCAATTTAGTGACGAAAAGCCCCGTCATCGAAGAGCAAGTTAAATTCTCCGGTTGGTAAATTGGAAGGCTATTGATTCCTCCTAACTCAACCAGAAAACAAACACCTGCAATGGTACAAATAGGGGATTAATTTTGTGGCATAGATTCAAATTCACCAACAAAAGAATCTCCCCTTAACTCACAGTGTTTATCTGTTCGAGTGAGGCCCCTATATCCTTGAGGAAGTGAATGTATATCTTCTGTGTCAGGTCTTGGTCGCATTTCTTAATGTCATTGAGCGTCACCCTCAGGCCATACCTTTCCGTCAGCAGGCTGGCCAACCTCTCATCTGTCCGCACCATCTCCATTCTTTAACACCACCTGAAAGAGATGGCTCATTACTGTAGGGCCTCAATATACAATGAATAAATACTTAATTGCATCCACCAACTAATTTTTACACACATTCCCTCATTGAAAACCACAAAATATTTTCCTAGACTTCTGTTATTCATTACCATACATATTATGGGATATACTGGGTTTGTCTTAAGGATCCTGTGATCGTGCATGAAAATTGGCGGCTTCTGATTCCTCCTGACCATGCCACCCGAATCAAGCTCCCTCCATATACGTGTGTTTTGTAGCAATATTTGAAGGACTTGTTTATAACAAATTTCTGACTACATCACCACAGGGTCCCTTAAAAGGATAGCGCTAGATTTAATCATCTTATATCGAGGGCCTACTATATTTATTATTATTATTTTGATGATATAATTCAACACCACCTCAATTTTGTGGTATATTAAGATAATTCAAGAACACATCTAATTAAGACTGAAATAATCTTAATACAATTATGGTAAATACATATAACCAAATTTGAAATAAATGAAGGCAAGTCCCAATGTGGTATTTATTGAAAGAATTGCCGTTTTGTAGCAGTGTTGCCAGATCCGGCTAGGTCCCAGTATTTTGCCCCGGTCATTTCCTGTACTTTACCACGGTAATTTCCCGGTAGTTTGTCCAGGTTAGGTCCCGGTAGTTTGCCCAGGTTAGGTCCCGGTAGTCTGATGCGGTCTAGGTTAGGTAAGGTCAGGCTAATTTCAAAATGCCCCATTTGAATATGCCCTATTTTGTAAATGGGGCATTTGCGGAGAAAATGCCATAGAAGAAAAGTCTTAGAATGGTCTAAATAAGTGGGTAATGAAGGTAGAAAAACCGTACCCAATAACGGTAATTCATTCAATATTTACCGAAAATAGTCTTAGAATAGTCTAAATAAGTGGGTAATGAAGGTAGAAAAACCGTACGCCATATTTACCGGAGGGAAGACCATATTAATATTGTCTTTTATTTTACATACTAATCATTCCAAAACTGATCATTAATATATCCCTCACCTCCCAGGGACAACCAATACTCAGTTGTTAGTGGTACTTACTCTGTTGAAACTATAAATATCAAAGGAACACCACTTTCTTACTTGGAAATAATCAACAACACAAATTTAAATCTGGAACCTCATAGATGAATGCAGTGTTGCCAACTTGCTAGACCTGCTTGACGAAATTTCCCCAACTTCAATAACTTTAGAACTTCTCTTTTTACCTCAATAATTCCCTGTTTACTCTTGAACTTTGACGGTCTTTCTATTGGTATTTCGTCTGGTAAAAATTTCCCTGTTTACTCTTGAAAAATCTTTATGTAATTTCACTGTGTGGACATTTTCTAAAACAGAGAAATTTCCCTGCATTTGGCAACACTGTAACATAACAACATCAGTCTCAGGGTTGTCAAGGTTCAAAACAAAGCTGGCAACAGTGGTAAGGGCTGTGATGGAAAATAACAATAACAGTGAACTTATAAAAGAAAAGAAAAATTATTTGAAAGACATCTGGAAAAACAGACAAAAAACATTAAGACAGCAATGCACACAATTGTGAAAAATTGAAAAATAACCGGGAGCCGTTGGAAAAACATATGACCTGAAGCCGCAGTGAAGCGTGTATAGCCCATGGAGGTATAAATATGGAGAGAGCAGCCCACAGAGTTTTATACATATTACTAGTAACAACCTCCAGACGTTACAATATTATAATTATAGTCTTGCTACAGTTTACTTATAATGATGATATAGGCTCGTGTTCCTTATTAGTGTAATCCAGTGTTGCCATGTATGGGGAATATTCTTTAGACATTGGAAATTAGAGGTACCAATGGGGATTATATCAAGATTGCTCAGGAGTAAATGGGGAAATTTTTACCAGACGAATATATAAAGAAAATGGTAAATGTGAGACTATCTTCAGCAGGAGTAAACAGGGAAAGTTTCTCAGGGAAAAAGGGAAATTCTGATGTTGAAGTTGGGGAAATTTCGTCAAGCAGACCTGGCAACACTGTGATCATGGCTGCCTCAGCTGACGGTGTAAACATAAACTGTGTCACTCCCACTTCTGAACACCAACACCCACAGGAAAATGACACTCTCAGAACTCCAAATACCTCACAGACAAACCAGTGGCAGACTTATATATCAGATAGAACACCAATATCATACAAGAACCCATGGAAAAGTAAGTATAACCTATTTACGTACGGTATAACTCCCTCTTTATTCATTGTAAGAATTATTATTGTTAATGATTGATACAAATAAAAAATATTAAGTGTACAAACATATTTAACCTCCTTTTCCCCACTGTTAACTCTCCTTGATAATATTTTTTGGGAATTTATAGTGAAGTTAAGTTGGACATGTATTAGATTTCCATAATTACGTACTTCAAATATTTCCATATGTTTTTCTGTCATTGTGAATTATATTGACTTGTGGTGTGTTATTATAGATTCCCATAATTACGTACTCCAAATATTGGTAAATATTGAATGAATTACCGTTATTGGGTACGGTTTTTCTGCCTTCATTACCCACTTATTTAGACCATTCAAAGACTATTTTCTTCTATGGCATTTTCTCTGCAAATGCCCCATTTCCAAGATAGGGCATATTCAAATGGGGCATTTTGAAATTAGCCTGACCTGACCTAACCTAACCTAGACCGCATCAGACTACCGGGACCTAACCTGGGCAAACTACCGGGAAATAACCGTGGTAAAGTACAGAAAATGACCAGGGCAAAATACTGGGACCTAGCTGGATCTGGCAACACTGCTACAAAACGGTAATTCTTTCAATAAATACCCAAATATTTCTATATGTTTTTCTGTGATTTTGAGTTATATTGACTTGTGGTGTGTTATGTGGGGCATTATGCAAGAACAGTGGTGGTGTATACGATGGTGTGGTACTGGTACAATGGCTCTATTGTTTCTCTAACCTAGGGAGCCAACGTACCAGTACCACACCATCATCAACTCTGTCAATGTTCTTGCATACGGCCCATAGTGTTAGAACGGTACTGTATTGTAGTTTGAGTGATTTTTTAGGTTATTTTTTTGTGTTATTTTTACTCAGAAATGCTTTGTTTTGAGATAGCCCCTACCCACCTATGCAACAATGTTTGTGGTAGCGTTGGGAATTAAGGGTTTTGGAGAACACACTATTTTAGCATATTTGGATGTGTCAAACCCGAGGAAAATACACTAAAAGAGTATATTGGGCATATTATATTCTAATGGGTAATTTTGAAATTAGCTTGAGCTTACCTGACCTAACCTAATCTAGACCGCAGCACACTACCGGGAACTAACCGTAGTAAAGTACCAGAACCCGACCGGGGCAAAATACTGGGACCTAGCCGGATCTGGCAACACTGCTACAAAACGGCAATAGTCTAGATAAATACCCAAACTCCTTCAAATTGGGATAATGGACATCTAGGATTTCAGAGTACAGTACAGTATTTTCAGTGAGGGAGAATATGGCAGAACAAAGAAACTCTAAAGAAAATTAAGGTGAGTGTCACTCAATTTATCATTATGGAAGATAATGACTTTCCTCCTTGAAATTGGGAAAATGAAGACTCCTCCTTGAAATTGGGATAATGAAAACACACAACGTAGTATTTTGTGATTGTTCCTCATTCCTAGACTTAACATAGAGTAATCCCGTGTTTTCCACTGGTGTTATGGTTGTATATCGCAATATTTATAATGAATCATTGTATAGTAAACCCTCTTTGTACCATTGCCAAAAAAAGTATTGGAACTCCCCTGTGGATAGTTACAATTAATTAACCTAAGGGTGGTTCCAATACTTTTTTTTGCCGACTGTACACAACACACCCATATACCCGATGGATAATTATAAACATGGCAATACACACGCAAAACAATAGTGAATAACAAAGGGATTACAATAAAGGATTAAATGGATATTTTCTTGCTACACACCGCCTGTGAGTTATGATGTAATATTATGTTTTGTAATGATAAAGTTCATTTACCATATTAGTTTGCCATAAACTTAGTCATAATTCTTGCACTTAGTTTGTTTATCATGTCAGTAGTGAAAATTATTCATTGATGAAACTGCATGATTACAGGCTCCCCTCACCATAACATTGGATCGGATTACATTTATCAAAACTGAGGATAGGTTAGGTTAGGTTGGATTAATTTTGGTGGTAATGTGTGGTTAGATTAGGCTAGGTTGCATTAATTTGGTGGTAAGGTGTGGATTACATGCCTTGGTGGAATTCTCCCATTGGTGCAAATGCTAAGTTACCTTACAATACTGAACCTCCTGCTGACTTTAAGGGGGAAGTGGTGGTAAATCCAGAGCAACTTATTCCTCCAAATTATCCCAAGCAACCGCCCACCATTATTTTTGTTAATCTGGTCCTGTTTCCTGACATACCTTTGAGGAATCAAGGTGCTCCCATGTACCAAAAGTTTACTCTCCTGTTAAATATTTACACTCTGATGCATGGCAATGGTAGAAACAAGGCTGGTTGATACGTGGTCGTCAGTTGGAACAGACAGCTCACTCGTTGGCAAACTTTCACGTGCTATATCACTGGTGTTTTAGCATGGGCCCAGATGTTGTCAACCATTGTACTGTTGTATTCCAAAGTCATGTCAATATACTGGGTAATCTAGCTTACCCATTACATGTAGCCTATACCTAATTTTTCTGAAATCACTAAACACTAGTTATCTACCATTAATATGAGAGATTTCTAATGTTGTGTCTATGTTAAAGCCTCTTGAACTATTGTCCCTTTAGATTTAAACCTTAGTCTGTTGTAAAATGCTCTAAAAGATTATTGTGTGCCTGGGTAGTGGATTATTATAACTTGCCATCAACTCAAAGGGGAAATTGGTGGAGATGAGCACTACAGTATGGCATAGGTCCATTGGTTTAATTTTACATTTACTTCCCATTTTAAATTTGGTTCATTCATGGTGTAAATTCTATGATTTATTAATACTGTACTGTATGTTCTAGCTCGAACAGCAAGTCACATTTGAATGTTCCAAAGATGTACTTTTGGGGCCCCTATTTCCATTTTGAATTCATCATAGGTTGTAATATGTAAGATCTTCTTTCTGAATATGCTTTTCAGGTTTTAACACAAAAAACCCAGCTCTGAAGGATCTGTTGTTGTTGATGTTCTCCTGGGGCAGAATGA
Source organism: Petrolisthes cinctipes (assembly GCA_033782935.1). NCBI lineage: Eukaryota > Metazoa > Arthropoda > Malacostraca > Decapoda > Porcellanidae > Petrolisthes > Petrolisthes cinctipes. The sequence continues at coordinate 95,505 of JAWQEG010005550.1, read as the reverse complement.
TCTCCTGCCCCACAGACCCCAGTTACGCTCTGGTCACAGTGAAAAAACAAATTAAAATAAAGGAGGGGCTGGCCCTATATGTCTGGGCTACTGAAGCACTTCCCAGGGAGATGGGACCAGAGCTTACTGGACCAGGGAGTCTGGGGGCCTCCTACCACCAGGGAGATTGGGGAGAAAGTCTTTGATCCCACAGCCAGTGCTGTGGGCCCAAGTCCACGTTACCACAAGAGCTACAATTGGGGCTGCACCTTCCATGAGACTAGTCCTGAAGGGACCATAAATGGGGAGGGAGTGTAGACTGCTGCATGCAAAGTGTTAATGCACTCCCATGTGCTGGCGGTCCACACAGCAGTAGGGAAAAAAAAAATATCCGGTTGCAGTATACCTCACGTGGATTTTTAATTTATGTGGGCAGATCTCATCAAATCCTCTAGAAAGTGACCAGATCCTACAACAATCTTTATTCTACCCCTGTGGGGGATGGCTACTATTCACAGAGAATAAAGTCGGTCCCCCTGGGCAAATGAAGGATCTGTAATATGGTGAAACAGAAGAAGCTTATATATTACTTTTCTGAATGCTGTGTTGTACTGTCTAGTATTATTATGTCTGAACCTTGTGTATAAAACCAAAAGAATTCATAAGTGACTGTCCAAAATATTCTCACTGTATCCAGAAGGCTTAATCTATAAGAACCTTTATTTTCAGTAAAATTAAAATGCCTCCCACTCCATTTAGTTGTTGCTATACAGTACTGGCATGCCTCTGCTCTGCACTAAACTGGATGGAGAGAGTTACTGCCCTCCTGTGTCTTGATTGAGAATGAAAGAAGACTGCCCTAGACCTGAAAGATCATGTAGGATTAAGGAGAAAGTGGTAGGGAGGTGGGACGGCAAGCACGAAGGAAATAGAGGAAAATGAGGGGCAGTTGAAGAATTGAAGGGGTGCTGAAACCCCTGAAGTACTGCCCCTAGTTCCCAACAGGGCCTCCTTTGTCTTTTGATCTGAGTGAGCTTCATGCTGTATAAAGTTTGGGTCGGTAGAACGTAGGCTATTTATAATTAATCCAATTGTATAACTTCTCTTCAGTGTAGTAAGTGTAGTTGTCAATTGTATCCTAACTTCCTAAGGCTAACTCCGACTAATGAAATTATAAATGTGCTGTTGGTAGGCATATGTGGCTGGAAATAGAGTGAATTAGTATAATAGGGCAGATTTGTTGTGAGTGTGTACATGCTGTTGAATAAACTACTGCGTGCATTGTAGAATAAGTGTAACTATAGTGAGGGCAGGGAGGAGTAGCCACTATTGATCAGCATTGCCCCGCCCCAGACTGGTCAGGGAATATGCGCAACTCCGCCTCGCACCCACTTCAGTCGATAGTTGTATTTTGTTACAAATTTTGTTTTTCAGATGTAGTTGTGTCCTAACAGCCTATCACATCGATGTAAGAAATATATGCGTATCGATTTGGGTTACTCGTACATTATTAGTTACGGTTGGGACCAGTTCACCATTTGTAGTTAGTGATTTACAATATAATCTTGATGGCCCTGGTTGTCCTAGGGAATGGAATGAGTCCATGGGAATTCCTACCAAAAAGCTGATGAGTGAGTATAATACATAACTTGTGAAGCAATGGGAATGGGCGCAGGCGCATGCTTGATCGGGGCTGCGGAGATGTTTGGCTTGGAAGTAGTGACTCGCGCGGCTCTTCAGCGATCGGTATATATTTCCGAAATGTTACACTTAACCCACTGGAATTATTTCTGAAAGTAGCGACACCATTCTAGGCGTCGTATAAAGCTGATAGTGCAGGTGGAAAGACTGTATAAATGCGTTGGATGTATGAGTAAAGGAAGGAAGGTAAACAGTATATATCCACGCCCGGTAATGGACAACCAAGGCAGGGTGTGTAAGGTCTGCATGGGTTGGGCCAATAATGTGACGCACTTTCACCACGTATACGTTAGAAGTGACTTATTGACGTAAATTGTGTTTCTCGTGGTTTGATTTCGCTTACCAAATAACGTTATCAATTTCTTCAGTCATGTCTTAAAATGCCATAATGGTTGACGGTCGCATGGGAAAAACATGAATCAAGAAATCTTGAATATGTAACGGAAGAAGCAGTCTGTGACACTTCTGTGCTCTTTTGTTATCTGGAAAAGTGAACAATTGTACGTTTCCCTATTAGAACCAAGGAATATAGATCATTCGTCCGATTCTCTGTGGTATGAATGGCTACCATATGGATCCTACTGACAGAGACTACTTCGTGAATAATTGTTGAGCCGATATTCGAACCGCATTTTGAAAGTTTACTGTGTAAGCTACTTGAAGTCCTGAACATAGTTTATATATTTTTGTAATGTGCGACTTTATTTTAACAAGTACAGATACATTTCCTTTCACTTTTTATATTATTTTTAACGAGAGCTGTAGAATGGAGCACTGCCAGCACTTCAGTTCGATAAATGTCGACCGGTGTGTGTGACTATGTCGTAACCACATATACATGGAAGGAGGGAAAGGAGGGGGGCGGTGTGTGAGAGTGGGTGTGGCTCATTATTTTGGAGGTTCGGTACCTATGTCAAACACATGTATCAACGCTTTCAAACTCCGAATTCCAGCATGTGATTCCTTGGCAATACTGGGAACCTACTTTTTCCCAGGCATAACATGCAAACAAATAGTCAGGTCAACGATTGGCGCATCTCGGTCAAACCTTTTTACCTCACCGTGACCTAGCATAGTTTAGAACTTTAGAGCGAGGGCAGCCAGCCAGGCATTCAATTGTCTTTTCAAGTTCTTGGCAACATTCTAGACCTACTTAGTAGCTGACCTCTTTAATTGTAGGCCTAGTCGAGTTTAGAGGATCCAAGATGTTATTGGGCTAAGTAGCTATGGCTTAATGAAGGTCCTAATAGAGGTTTAAAGATAATTGTAGAATAAGGAAGGTGATGATAGTGGAGAGGGAGGAGTCAGTGTGTAACATGCAAGTTGATGGTGAGAATCTAGAAGTGGCTGATGAATTTGATGGATATGCTGAAAAGTGAGTGTAGAAGCTGAGGAATTAACAGGATAAGGAATTCTGAAATCCATGAAAGCTATGGTGTAAATTACTCAATCAAAAACTAGAGGAGAGTGTTCTGAGATGATGTGGGCTTTTTGGAAAGAGTGGATGAGACTAGAGTGGTAAAGGGGTATATAAGAGTGATTATGAGAGGTAAAGAAGGAAAAACCTAGAACATGGCATAATGTGATGAGTGATTGTGTAAGTTTGCATCAATTAGGAATGGACAAAGCTAACAAATTTATGTAGGAGGGAGAGGAGTGGAAGAGATTTGCTATATGTTTGGCTGGCAACCAGGTTTTTACTTTACATGTTTTTGTGAGGGGTAGCTGAAAATTTTGTGGGCTTGGAAGGGGTAGGCTAGGTGAACTGACTCAGACCTGACAATTAATCTTAACTGCACCTGACCCAACCCAACTTGACAAGCACATATGCAAGGTTCCACAATAAATAATCCTTACCTGATCTCACCCCAGTGAGGTCATGTAAAAGCAATCACCACACACCTCCATCCTTTTGTCCTACTGTGATTTTTTAGTTTAATATCCAAAAATATGCAAACCTACAAATAGTTGGGATCAACTGTTTTTCTGTCTCTCCCTCTGTTATGCTGGAGCTCCACACCCCTAAAAGAAGGGAAAATTGGTATTGATGATGCTTAGCCTCACTTGCTGTATTACTACATTATTTCATAACTTAAAAGTGAATGTACTGTATGACATGGTCCCAAGTAAACACTGTAGTAGATACAGTACTTAAATGTTTTGTTCCTTCCATAGGTAAGTTCATACCTCACTCCCTAACAGGATCTCCCTCTAATAGGATTAGCTAGAGACAGAAGCCACATTGAACAAGATTTATTTTTCAGTGGGCCGTTACCCCAGTACTCGGGGGCCACCCTTCTCCCAAGTAGAGAGAGACTGGTTTGTGGGTCCAATGTACCCATCCTATTGGGTGATTTTCTGTAATGTTGTGTAATATTTTGTCATATGAAGACTGGTTCTCTAGGTATGAGATACAGCTGGTATAGTTGATTATTTCCATGAATGTGTGGATTGAATAGTTAGAGTTGGCCTGATAACTAAAATGTAAAAGACAGAAAAACTGTAACCAGCAAAGGTCCAGAAGAGAGAGAAGAATCCAAACAATTCCATGAGTCTCCTGACACAATTATGTACCCTACTTCCTTGGGCAGGGCTGTCAGCCCCTACTGTGTTTGACAATTTAATTTTTTCACAGTATTACGTAATGCTTCCATTAATACAATAATGCAAAGGTAGAAAGAAGTGCAGTAATTTACAGAGATATGATTACAGTTGTGTGATATATAATGTTTTCTTGGGTATTATGTGATATGTGGATCAGGTGTAGGGAGAGGTGTCATGATGCAGGAGTGCAAGCATGACTGTTCAGTGCTGAACAAGTAAGATGGTGGTGGTTGAGATGGCCGGGGCTGAGGACACCATCTACCTTTGCAACTTCCGAGTGTCTGTGGATGGTGACTGGCTCTGTCTGAAGGAGCTGGCGGAGGGAGGCAGTGGCAGCAGCGGAGCCACTGCCAACCTGGAGCGATCGGCCTCCACATCCCCTGGCTCTCCCCCGCCCTCAGGTGCCTACTCTCGCCTCCCCCCCGGGTCCTCCTCCCTGCACGCGTTCACCCAGCCCAAATCTGGTGCCATGGAGGGCCCCGATTACCCCTCCGACAGCCCCCCAACCAGCCCTGGCTCGCCATGTGAGGGTGCAGCTGTGGGTGGGGCTGGGGGTGGGCCACTCAGCCTCCTTCCTGGCCTTCCCCCGGGGCTCTTCGCGCCCTATGTGCCGCTCACATGTGGTCCGTCCGCACGCTTTCTTCCTTATGTTGCCACACTTCTGATGGACACATTAAGCAATCATTTCTGCCCTCCACTTTGTTATGTATACTCGTATTTCTGCTGATAAAAATATTTGTTTAATCTTTCCAACTGTAAAGTATTATTTTTGTCAGTACTGTACTGTATTCCACATAATTTATGATAATTTGCACTGAACTTCAATTAAAAGTTGTAGAAGATATATAAGTCTTGGAATCATTTACTGTACAGTGTGTAAGGTTGTCTCTGTTGACTGCAATTAGAATTGGGTTAGAGAACATTGTCAAGTATTGATTGAATACTATATGTAGAAACTTATAGTATTAAAGATAATTGTGAATCCAATACAGGTTTTGCCAGTGCATTGAACAACATAAAATTGAACAGGTGCCTAACATAAATACAGTATTATAAACTTCCATCAATGATGCCCTGCTAATATTAGTTTTCAGCTTTTCACATAGACCTATTTCAGTTTTCTTTCTTTGTCTTAACTTCATCCTTTTGTTTTTCTTTTTCTTTGTTGGGCCATATTTGTTGATGCTAATCACACAGATTAAATAAATTCAGTCACATGCACCTCAATAGCTGGGTAAGCATTCTGAATTAATTGTATCCTGATAAATGGGAGGTTATTGCATTTTTATAAGGCCTTGATTTGATCACTCGAGTAGTTGACTGAATATGGTACAATGAATATATGAATTTTATACATAAATACCCCATGCCTGACTGCAGTCATACAATATGATGATGAGAAAGATTGTAGCTGGCCAATAGTGTGTCTTCTGTATTAATATGAAGTGAAGGAAGCTTATTGTGTCCACCAGAAGTTACATACCTTAGCCATATTGAATGAAATTTTACATTCTTCCTTAAAAAGTGTTCTTCTTCTCACCTGTATTGATGGTGCTCATTTTCAACCTAATATAGGGTATTCAGCCTACTAATATTGGCATATATATACTGGAACATATTTACCATAATACTGTACTGTATTATTACAGTACTGTACCTTTTAATAAAGGGCAATATCGTATTTAAGCATGAATATGTTTACCAGATTATCAGGGAATAGATTTTAGACGTTAATCACTTCCGTAGAAGAATGTGCATTAAAGAATGGATATTTTATTTTAGATGACTCCTGATGATATTAGAAGATGTGATTAGAAAAATTAATCCCATTAGGTTCTTTTAAAGGTTGAGGATGTAGTATATCTGGCAGGGTATGTTTGCTAGGTTTATATTAAACCTTCGGTACTAGAGAGGGTTGTCTATATGTGGTGTCGCTGTCATGCATGAAATTGCATGCTAGTGACCCTCAGCCTCTCCTTAGTCTCCAGCCAGTAGGTGGCCTGTAGATCTGTCTGTTAAGCTGATTATATCAAACTCTTGTGTATATTACATGAAGTAGGGTTATAGAATATAAAGTACTGTACAATATTTAACATAAAGAAGGCTTACCCTGAAGGGGTTGATTAATTATTGCCATTTTAGCCTTCCAGTCTGAAGATTAATCTGGTAGATGTCATGCATGAAGCTTCAATATACAGTATCACTCTTGTTAATGTTGCACCATCATAAGCAGTTGAGAGAAAACCTTTAGATTGAAGTGGTGTTCCTCTAATTAGTAAAATGCATAACATCTATACAGTAATGTTGAATCATTTGTAAGAGTACATTAAGCTATTTAGCTCCTTTGTGAAGGATCCTGTAGTCATGGTTTAGGTTAGTCCCAGTATGTAGAGTTAGAATAAGTATTACCATATTTTGGTATTTTAGCATACAGGTACTACAGTATACCAAAAAGTTAATATAATCTGCATTATTCAATACTGAAAGAATGGATCTCAGTGAAGCAATACTAGTCTAGAAATTGAGTACTGTACTGTATTAGTAGAGTTAATTATATGAGTACAATATAGGTAAGTCCTATGTTGTTGTTATGAGGTAGTGGATGGCACCATTGATACTTGTATTGACTAATTTCTCAGTGCACAGTACAGTATATAGTAATGCACAATTTATTTAGGCCTGTATTATTTTCACAGCAAGCACTATACTGTATATTAAGTTTCACCTTGAAGACTCTCCTATTCCAGTATACAGTAGCCTCAGGAATGTCATCTTAGAGGATCAGCTCATTGTTAATGAAGTATTGTGGTTCCTGTACCACTTTCAACTTTCTTGCATACCATACCTGGCACACTCCTCCCTCACCTTGATGCAGGGTGGGAGGGAAGAATCATGCGAGTCACTCCCTCATGACTCATTGCATGGTTGGTCTTTCATTCGTCTAGACTCCTGTATAATCAACACTCACCAGCTTCTTATGATTCATTTGCTGCTGCTTTGGTGTGACTTTGTGTCCATGTTGTCAGCACACAAAGCTCCCTCACAGGTTTTGTTTTTAAGGCAACACAGCCATGAAAATTCTCATAAATAGACATTGAATATTTGTTGCTGTGATTGCTATTGTCACAGAGAACAGGAAAGTTCAGGACAGAGGTGAGCAATTCATTGCAGTATTCATCACAGTTGCATTAAATTTCATACACTTTTACGCCTGCATCTCTAATTGTATGTTGTCACTTCTTTCACTATAAATGTGCCTGCAAAATTTGGGATGTTTGTAATTGGTTTCTAAGTTGCAATTTAAAAACATATAAAACTGTTGAGAAGGAAATGTTAAATTCCCCGTGACAGTAGCTTTATAAACAGTAATTTGGTCGTGATGATAAAAACAAGACTCTGAATTAAAGTTTAAAATATTTTACCAGAGTATGAGGCCTATAAAATACTTGTATATATAATTCCGTACAATATTAAAAGATAGGCATGTCCTGGGTATGAAATATTTTTACTGTATGAAGTGTACAATTTTTAAGCATATAGTATTTTAAGAAACTACAGTACAGGTAGTTGAAATTAGCTGTTAAATATAAACTTTTTTATGATATACAGTACGGTACTGTACTGTATAACTACTTTTCTTAAGAACAAATTTTTATGAAATATGTTATGAGCCTGGATGTAGTGTCAAACAAGTAAAGAGTTTTGAAATATTACTAGTATAGAGCCTATGGAAACAAATTATTCAGTAGTTTATAACTTGTCCCATGTATGTCTTTATGTTCTACATTAATTTTACAACAAAAGTTTTACTGTAGGGCCCTTATACTTGGAGATACTTGATTTTGCTGTAGATAAAATTATGGTCAATTGCTGTATTTTGTAATGTGAATAGTATATGTATACAAAACTGTTATGTGAGCTTGCATTCTTTCATGGTCGGCCTAAGGAATTTGTACACATAGCATTGATTAAAAGGGTCTTTATTCTGCACATACTGTTGGGATAATACTGCTGACTGATTCAATTATCAGCCAAATAACATTACTAGGGAATTTTGGTGTTAGGAAGCTAATGTACAGTAGCCTATTCAATTTTCTAGTTGTTACAAATCCTTGATGTCACAGTGGTGTATACAAATTCCTGAGGCCGACTGTACAGTACAGTGTAGTGTAGAAACATTATGCTGTGTAAGCTATACTATTTTTATATTATATGTAGTACCATATTTCAACCTTCAGATAGAGATAAATTGTAGACCTAAATTTGAGTGTAGTTACTGGACATCTGTATGTACACTCACAATCCACAATCCCTAGCCCACCTGAGTCGAAGTCCGAGATCTGGAGCAGGCGGTTTCTAGACGACAGCCCACCCAAAGCCTTCATTGGTTCGAAATGTGTGTGGCCTCATGATGGTTTGGTTGGGCTATCGTCCAGAAATTGCCTGTTTCAGATCTCAGGCTTCGACTCAGGTGTGCTAGGGATTGTGGATTGCGAGTGTACAGTTGCTGCCTGGAGTATGTATCTATCCATTCCCAGCCAACCCCGACATGTGGCACCGTCGTACCCAGGGGAAGACTCATCAACCTGAGTTGAATCAGTGAAACACTGTCTTCCTTCCACCTTCTTGCTGGCTCAAGTAACCGATTCGACTCAGGTTGACGAGTATTGCCCTGTTTCACCCCTCGAATCCACAGTTGCGATGGTGACACATGTTGGGGTTGGCTGGGAGTGGGTGAATACACATTTAAGGCATGTACTTGTTCTTACTACCAGAGGGCAGTTTAATCACTGGGCTTGTGATGGAGCATTGATTATTTATCACCATCTAAACATTGCTCTCTTGGGAAGTAGAGTTTAAATGTGGCTCTCCTAGAAAGTAAAGTTGGGCTTATGCTTCCCAATCATGTCTGGGTGATGAAGAGCAGATGAATGCTGTGCCACATGCCAGGTATTTACTGTACACTGACCTCAGGCAACAAAGAATAAGGGTGTTATTATTAAACTACTTCTTTGAGGAAAAGGCTCTTCATCTCTCAACTTGTATTGTAAAATACTGTACTGTAATAGGAATTGAGTGACGGAGAGAACTTTTCCTCAAAGTAGTTTAATATTATCACCCTCAGACTTTGGAGATAATTGTACAGTACTTTACATGGTCATGAGTCCTGTTCCCTCTTCTGTCTGGTCATGTTAGGAATAAGTAAAAAAATTTCATGAGGCAATTAATCTGTGTTCTCAGTGAAGCAGAAGAGATAATTATATCTTATTTGGTCCATACAAGATCTCTTATTTCATTACAGAAATGGAGAAGCAACAGAACAGTCGACTGTTAGTGTATCTTGAATTTACAGTGCTCTGATTTAACTTAGTGTTGTAGATGTAATACAGTTTACTGTATTATGTATATGTTGTAAGTATCAGTGTGCCTTTAAGATTATGAAACTACATGTATTAAGAGTTTTAGGATAAATTAATTGTAATATGCTGTAGAGTATGATGCAAGATACCAAACAGAAGCCATAATTATACAAACAAAGAATTTAATGCATTTGAAGGTATAGTGAAGGATCTTCCCCGTGGTAAACTTGGCATTAACCTGAACAAAGTTATTAGTGATATCACTGAGGTGAATAGGTTAGAATGCACCAATTACTTTCACAGTCACTCACTGGGAATCCTTCTGGTGGTTGAAGACAAAAATGAACCTGAGAATTTTCGAGTTGTTGCATTTCACCGTTACTGGAACGGTAAATAAATAATTGTGAACACCATGAGACTGACTTACATCATATGGTTTCTTATATTATGTAAGACAGTGAGTGGAAACCATTCTGCAACTTGACAACACAAAGACGTTCATCAGCTGTATAATAGTGTAATAAGTTCAATGGAAGAACGATCATAGCAGTATGAATCAATGTAAAATGAAAACTTGCATTACTGTCCTGTACGATGAAGGAGATGTTTGAAACTGATGAAATCACTACTCACATGAGTCCAATTGAGGAAATTCAACTATTAGTGGTTCATCTGGGCTCAGTCTTGGTATCATGCTACAGAATCCATAACCCACCCCATGCCTGCTTGCTCTCACTTGTCCAGTAACATTGTGGATGCACCCAAATTTTATTTCATACTTTATTTTAAGAACTCTTGGGTTGTTCATAGACATCTAAACCAGTGACTGATGTGAAATTCTATTAGTACAGTGTATTGAATAAGGTATATTCCTTGTGATGAACAGTAATAATTATTTTAGGTGCAGTACATTATTATTTTTCTTTTTCTATTTCAGTGTTTGTATTTCTAATTCACCTTCCTTTTTTACTGACCCTGATCTTCTCCCAAACAGAGCGTGATCCTGTATGTATCGAGCGCAGCAACTTGGTAAACATCTGCAAGCTGGTGGTGAAGGAACTCATCGAATCCTCGCTAAAGTTTGGCCGCCAACTTGACTCTGATTCCGTGCCCTTACAACACTTCTTTATTGTTCTTGAACATGTCTTACGTCATGGTCTCAAACCAAAGAGGGTCAGTCGGATGTTTTACCAACTCTGTCAGATGAGAATGATAATAATCCATTAATTACAAGGTTGCAATGCAATAATAAGCACATTTTTTTTTTTTTTTTTAAGTTATTGTGTTGATTTTTTATTTATGAGACACAATAGGTTGATATACCAATTACATTACAGTACAAGCAAAGATTGAGAGATTTTCTTTGTTGAATTGTTTTTTTATGAATGAAACACAATAGGTTGACATGATTACATTACTATTAATTTTTGTTTCTAGGGCATCCTTGGACCTAAGAAGGAACTATGGGACCTGTTTCAAATGGTGGAGAAATGGAGTTATGAGGCTCAAGACATAACAGCCAGTGTACGAGATCTGCCCACTGTTAGGTATGTCCTCTCGTTGCATTGTCTTTAGTTTTGCAATCTTTTGTTTTTGTTTACATATACAGTGCTCCCCCCAAGTAGACAGGGGTTATGTACCAAGCAGGCGCCGTGTACTTTGAAATCGTCTACTTGGAATTGACAAATAAAGGGAAAAAAATAGGTTCGGTACTGGAGATTCCAAAAACTATCCCTTCTTGACCATTATAATATGTACACTCAACCCCAGATTCTCTCTCTAGTGAATTAGTTCTAAACTTGAGCCAAAGGTATAGAAAATGTATGTTTTTAAAGGTTGTTCATTCTAAAAGGGTAGGCCTAAAAGCACGAGTGTAGTGAGTGAAGAGTGAGGGTGATAGTTGACAAGTTCAGTTATCACCAATAATCCATGAGTTTCTACTCATACAAATATATTTCCTTAGTTTATATTCATTATTCTTTGTCACTTTCTCTTACAATCACTTGCACTTTTCACCATATCAAATGTTTGTACCAGGATATGTGCTGAAAGTATGAAAAATGCCCGTTTAGAGAAGTTGTTCACTATAAAGGGGTTGGCTTATCGCGAGTGTATTAAGCGAGCGTGAGGGTGAAAAGTTGTTCACTATAAAGGGGTTAGGCTTATTGCGAGTGTAACGAGGGAGCGGGAGGGTGAAAGCTGTTCACTATAAAGGGGTTAGGCTTATCATGAGTGTAACAAGCGAGTGTGAGGGTGAAAATGGAATGGTTAGTTCAGTTACCACCAAATCTCATTGAATTTTCAATCGTGCACACACATTCCTTAGTTTGTATTTATTAATTTGGGTAATTTTCTCTTAAAATCACTTCCATTGAATATCGACTTGCGCATAGGTACGCCTACTTTTGAAAAACCTTATACTTTTGGTATTTTGGTCTCAAATAATTTCTCCGCCTACTTGGAAATCGTCTAGTTCATGACCACCTCCTAGGGGCAGCACTGTACAGTATATCTGTATACTGTACGTAGTACAATATTACAATTAATGAATATTTATTTGTAATATCAATATCAATACTTTTTACATTTTCACTTGAGCACATACATTGATTGATTGAAACAAGTGGTAAGTTTTATTGCTATCAATAAGGTAACTACTATACAGGCATTGTACAGTAAGCAGTCCATGTGTGTGGTAATCAAAATTCAAAATACAATAAACCCACAATATAACGAACCATTGGGGAAAGTCGTTCCAGCCGAAAATTCAGTAAAGATGGAGGTCATTACAGTATTTAACTCTGGTTAACTAAACTTGTGAATAGGAATGACAGATGTGAAAAAATTGAAAATTATGTTTATGATGATGATAATAAGAATATGATATGATAATGAAATGAACAGCAAAATTATAACAATGCAGATATTTGTAACATCACCACAACTTTTTCGTGATACTGTATAGTTAGACTCAATATTTGGCATTCATAGATGCATTTGCATGCTTCTAAATGTACAGTATAAAGAAATACACCCTAACATTTCCCAAAACATCCAAAAAGGAAATACACTTGGTTGTTTTCCAGGTGTTGCAATTAATAGATTAAATTAAAGTGGCATGGTGTGGTACTGACATGAACCTTATACCATGACGATACTTTCATCATTGACTTGATAAATAATTTTACACCTGTGTTTGTCTTCACTGTCATATTATATATATCTGATAAATTTTTCAAATAGATTGAAAAGTTCAGTGCAGCTCAAGTTAATAACCTTCTATTATTTTATCCAGCATTATTAATATGAATAATTCTGCATTGTGGTTCATGGATACTAAACTACAGTGATATAGCTAGATTTTATATTTGGTATTTATAGATCTATTTTAACAAAGAAGAATATGTGAAATTATAGAATATATTTGGGGGACTTTACTTATGGTGGTTGGTCATAATAAACATCCTCAAATTTAGACCTTGACTGCCCTCCCAGGACCCATATTGGACGAGCCCGTGCCTGGTTGCGCCTTGCCCTCATGCAAAAGAAACTGGCAGATTACTTCCGACTGCTGATTGAGCGCCGGGATGACCTGCTGACAGAGTTCTATGAGCCTGGTGCACTTATGTTGGCAGATGAGTCTATAGTCATCATGGGGCTCCTGGTGGGACTCAATGTCATAGACTGTAATCTTTGTGTCAAGGTTAGTCAGACACGTTAACTGATAAAATAAGGTAGAGTGTTCCTTCCTTGTTCTATAGTATACTCTGTTAGTGTTTAAGCTTCTTCATCTTTCTTTGAAGTGTTTTATGTATGTGGTAGACAGTCCACTTTGCATTCTCTTTTTAATGAACACTCATATTCTACAGGTGAGATGGAAATAGTTAGTCAGGAGAAAAGCATTAAATTGTTAGCTTGTAGGAGGCTGAGTTCATTGTCATTTGGCAGAAATTAGGATACAAATTCTGTATGTATGTGGGTTTGTTGCCGTGGTATAGCAAAATCAGCTCCTTGTAGCACCTTTTTTGATAGAGCAAGGTACAGTACTGTTAAAATGCTTTAATTTGAAGAATAGGCAGTTTTCATGCCAATCCCCCTACCAATACCAGAGATACTGTATAGATATGGTGTGTGTGAAGGATGTGAGAGTGAGTGTGGCTACTTGTGTAGATGATGTCAGCTTGAAGACCATACTAGTATGCTGATTCTCACAAACTTCATGTACTCTAAAGCAACAAAATAGAGCTTTACTTCATCACCCTTATTTGTAAATGTTATTGTGTTTATTTACTAAAAAATGTTCCATATTAAAAGTAAAAATTGCAGATACAGTATATTTGTAAATTTAACTTCATGCTTCATTATTTATTGCTTTATCTTTTTCCCCATAATACCCCAACAGGAGGAGGACCTTGACAGTCAGATGGGTGTAATTGACTTTTCACTGTACTTGCGAAGTGCCACCTCAGATGCCAGCCCAGATGACCCCCTTGAACACCACACAGATATGACCACTGTCCTGGACCAGAAGAATTACATAGAGGAACTCAACAGGCATCTCAAGTATGTGTTTTAAAACTGTTGTTAATGAACACAAATTATTGAATGTAGTTAATTTTTTTAATTTCAAAACATTATAGGTTCATGATCTATTTTCCAAAATTTGGGGCTCGTAATATGATTCGGAATTCAAAATATTTTATGTTTTGGAATGGTAATACAGTACTCCCTCATTATCGTCGGGGGTTACGTTCTTAAGATGGCCGTCGGTAACAAAACCGTCGATACCACATTACGGTATGTCAAATAAATGTACAGTGCTCCCCCCAAGTAGGCAGTCCTTAACTAGACAATTTCCAAGAAGAGTGGAAGTGATTTTAAGAGAAAATTACCAAAATTAATTAATACAAACTAAGGAATGTGTGTGCACGAATAAAAATTCAATGAGTTTTGGTGATAACTGAACTTACCACCCCACTATCACCCTCACGCTCGGTTGATACACTCGCGATAAGCCTAACCCCTTTATAGTGAACAACTTTTCATCCTCCCGCTTCCTTGTTACACTCGTGATAAGCCAGCCCCTTTATAATGAATAACTTTTTACCCTCATGCTAGCCCCTGGCTAGTACAGTGGTAACGCGCCGGCCTCGTATCCATGAGGTTGGCAGATCGAGCCTCGCCCAGGTCCGAGAGTTTAAAATTGTGTACTGGGGGGTTACTGCCATGGTGGGGAGTTGGGCTTGCCTGGCTGACGTTCGGGAGAATATTACATCAGAGATAGATACCAGAACTGAAACCCTGCAACTTTAACTTTAACGCTCGCTTGTTACACTCGCGATAAGCCAACCCCTTTATAGTGAACAACTTCTCAAAACAAGCATTTTTCATACCTTTAACACATATCCTGGTACATACATTTGATATGGTGAAAAGTGCAGGTGATAGTAAGAGAAAGTGACAAAGAATAATGAATATAAACTAAGGAAATATATTTGTATGAGTAGAAACTCATGGATTATTGGTGATAACTAAACTTGTCAACCATCACCCTCACTCTTCACTCACTACAATCGCACTTTTAGGCCTACCCTTTTATAATTAAACAACCATTCAAAACATACATTTTCCATACTTTTGGCTCAAGTTTAGAATTATATTTAGTCACAAGAGAGTACGGTAGAGTAAATCCGTCGAAAACGAGGGAGCACTGTATATTTATACTGTATTCAAATCATCCCAGGGACAGCCTTGGTCAATACAGTTCCCCAACATTGAAGATTAAATACTAATTTATTTGTATCTTGATCATAGGTAGGAATGTTATACCAACTTATCAAAGTTATTGGTGCTTTGTCACATATATGCATGTTATAGGTTCTGTTTAACACTAAATGCAAGCTTTGGTGTGCTGATAACCTTTGTTAAAAAACTTCTAGTATTCTGAGCTTTCCAGTTCTCAGATAATTGACTGTAAACCTGTACTTCTCATGCAAACTGTTGATGATTTTTAATAAAAATGAAAAGTTGATTTAATGCCATTATTATCAATTTGCAAAGTTCATTATGTTGTTATGATTTTAAATGTTCAAGTACATTTATAGGAACTTAGTAGAGCTGTAATAGTAGAAGGATGTTGTTATTAACACAGCCATTGAAATTCAAGTTTTACAATACTGAAGTATAGTATTGATATATTAAGAATAGTGAGACTGTAGCTAAGAGTTGCAAATTTGATTAATAACTGGCCAAGCTTGAAAAACAATATGTCCCCTTCCAAGAATCCTCATGTTATGCAGTGTGGCATTAGCCTACCCTGATATTACTGTACTTAGAGTAAGTGTGTAACAATTGTGTTAATTGCTATTGTGATTTTTATTGAGTTTTTCATCCATTGCAGTGCTACAGTTACCAATCTGCAGGCCAAAATGGAGACTCTCACCACTACCAATGCTCTCATGAAGGAAGATCTGGCTATAGCAAAAAACTCTATCCATCGCTTGCATGAGGAAAATGACAATATACGCAAGGACAAGGGCCTTCCCACTCAGCAACAACAGGAACAAATGATTAAAGAGGTCAGTGTTGCAGTGAATTGTCTAAAGTATGCATGGTGCAAAATTCAAATGAATAATTTTGTCTGTAGAGCATATGAAAATAGTATAACTATTGTTTTAAACATGCACTTATTTGTACTTATTTGTTGAAGCAAAGCAGAGAGAAAGAAAAAGATTGCAGGTACTAGAGGATGTGTGTAGATTAATAGCATTTTCACCCACTGTACTCTTTCTGCCACAGGCCAAGAAGGCAAGCCGTATAAGTGTAATTGGGTGTGAGGAAGAGATGCAGGACCTGAAACGTCAGCTGGAGGAAGAGAGTGCCCACCGCAGGCAGGTAGAGAAAGAGCTAGAACTACAGATTCAAATGAAGGCAGAGAGTGAAATGGCCGCCAAACTCCTTGAAAAGGACATCCACGAGAAACAGGACACCATCATCTCCCTCCGCCAGCAGCTGGAAGAAATCAAGGACATCAACCTGGAAATGTACCAGAAACTACAGGTGAGTGTCTTGGGGAATGGGGGAGCTCAGTTAGCTGTAAGTAAAGTCTTTATTATCTTTAGTTTATCACAATGTATGAATAGACATATACAGTGTGCCTCTATAGTAAACAGTACAGTATATGGAAAAATAGGCCCGTACCAAGAGTTGCGAATGTTGAAGGTCGAGGGTTCCCAGGAAGGTAACACAGTACCAAGAGTATGTATCATTATTGGAACGAAGGTCTGTAAGAAGGTCAAAGGGACTTCCCGCTGACCTTCGACGATTTTTTCCAAAATTATCCAAAACTACAGTACTGTGAGAAAATAGATATGATCAACTGGAAACAACATCAGATAATATTTGAAAAGTTATAAAGTCATTATTTTTGTTCGGGGAATATGTGTGAGTTATTTATAACACTTACGAATTCCTCCATGAATTTGCGGTAATCTCGGGAAGGAAGTTTTGCTTGTCGTTGAATGATCGTCATCTGCCAGTTTTCAGAGTCATATTTTCAGTTAATAGGTAGGATATACTGCATTTCTCATGATAATACAAATTTTGTAGAGGTGAAATAGAGGAGTTGAGATGAGTATAATCTTATCCTTATTATTAGGCTACTTACCCGCCCTGACTCTCACCCCAGGCCCCCCACCTCCCCCTCCTTACCCTCTTCCCATCACTTGAATAATTTATTGTTTATTGTTTAATTTTATGATAATACTTTGCCGTACTAAGTAATTTACACAACATACATGTAAATTTAACGTTTGGACCGTAAGGTCTGTTGTGGTCTGTGTTTCTATGTAAATAGCAAAATTATAATACTGTTTTACACAGATTGAGAGGCATTGGGTATTCATTTAACTATAAAATACACAATAATATTGATACACAATAATATTGGCGATACAGATCATCTATAAATGTTAACGGTCATCCTATCCTCCCTTCAGTTGTTTAACAAACGTTAGATGGGGAGGGTGTGGCCCCAGTCTCCTGCTGGAAGTGCTCTTATTAAAGTATGCTCTTATATTTCTTATATTATTTGAGTGGCTATTGAAATGGCTCTCTATCTGTATAGAACAGCATTATAATTTTGTTATTTACATGTGTGTTATGTAAATTACTTAGTATGGCAATGTATTATTATAAAATTAAGCAATAAACAATAAATTATTCAAGTGATGGGAGGAGGGTAAGGAGGGAGAGGTGCGGGGGGGGCTGCTTGGACAAATGACTCTTGGTAAGGATTGAAGGTACACTCGAAGGTCTTACCTTGATGGTCGAAGGGAAGGTCGAAGGCCTTGACCCTCGCAACTTATAGTACGGGCCATAGAATCTCATAGGGGTATGAGCAAGAAAAGTAATGAGCTAGAAGATGACTATGACTGGTAGGATCGCTTAATGTATGGTCTTTGGAGCTATAGCACCCGTGAGTGACATGAGGATTTGACAGAATCTCTACTAACAGCTTTGTATAATCTGTATCGAGGCGAGATTTGAACCTGGTACAGTCAGTAGTTCTTCCCCACTCCTAAGTTGTCAGATTAATGTGATGGGATATATTTGAAATGTTTGAGCCATGATTTTTACTTGTCATGTCTCAGTTTACTACAGAACAAAAATGGTGGGTAATAGCTATAGACCATAATACAGTACACTGAAAATAAAAATCTCTCGAGGCCTTTTGGTCCAAACTAGGATATCTCTTGTCAAGTTACCAGTTTCAAATTTTTGTGGTTAACATTAATTTCATTGGGATATAGTGATGCTCTTATACTGTATGTTTTACTGCCCATCGGAATACTTATGTTAGCTTCTCTTTATGGCACTTTTATATTTGCTCATCATTACCTGTAGATTTAGATCCAAATGTTCCCTAATCCCTGCCTTGGACTACTATCAAGTCTCCTTTCAATTTTTGTCTGAATGTCATGTCAGAGCTTTTTATATCTGTGAAAAATTATTTGTTTAACTCAGACTTTTGCAACTTAACAATATAAGTCTTCCCACACTTTCATTTCTAACAAGTGATGAAATTTTTTTGGACTTAATGTTTTATCAGTTGCACAGGGTATCTGATTGATTATTTTTCACAATTTGAGTAATCTTTTATAATGATATATTTATCAACATATACAGGCAATAATGCTAATTGAACCACTTTATTAAGTTTTATATATACAATATGTTGCTTCTTAGTGCATGATAACTTGCTAAGTATAGATAGAGGGTACATTTTAAACACAAATACTGTAGGTAGTTAGATTAGTACCATTAGACAGAGCTGCCCAATAAGATATTACAGTACAGTACTTCTATTTTATCCGGAAGCTGACAGAATTATCTAAATTACTCTTGCTCAGTTCAATTCATCCCTTCATAGTCTCGATGCTTTACTCCCTGCTGGTAGTACCTTATCCATACATCCTTCACATCCATAGGACTGGCCAGGGCAGAAGCCAAAGAGTGAGCTTAGGGGCTAGCTCTTCCCTTGCCCAAGAGTGACCGTGTGTTGAGGCGCATTAACACCCTCAGAAAGGGCTTTGTTTAGTGTTGTTCTAATGAATCAGGAGGTAGTACCTAGCATAACATTAGATTAAGTAAATATTGTAAAGCTTTGCAGGGGATCAGCATGAGTAAAGCAGGAGGAGAAGAGCATTACAAATGATTTATCAGGTACTTCAAAATGCAGATAGCTTCTTACCATAGAAACCTGCATAGTTTTATGCAAAATGTTTACAAACTAATAATATTTTCATACAAAAGTGGGTTTGCTTGATCATCTAGAAAAGAAGGGAGAAGAGGCACAGAATATCTGGAAGAATAGCTATGAAAACAATAGACAAAATTAACTTAGGATTTTATCTACTCATTGAATGTATTCAACTAAAAATGAATACAGTAGAGTTGTTATATTTTGCGAAATTGTGCTCTAGACATCTCGTGAAGTGTCAGTTTATGAAAATCACTTGATCTATTTCTGTTCTTATTCGGTAAATATATTACTTGTACTGTAGACTACATAATTATAGAGTTGTTGTTGTTGAAGTTCCTCAAGCTGTCTGGCTGAGCAGCCCCGAGCTCCTGATATGGCCTGAACCGGGCTTTCCCACAATGCCCTCAGAGAGTGTATGTTGTGTTGTTGGCGAGTTTGGTTGTATGCATTGCAGTCTTCCATAATGTGTTTAATAGAGTGGGGTGCTGTGTTGCATCCCGGACAGGTATCCACAATGGCTCCATCCAGCTTCTTCTGATATGTTAGAAGGTCTAGGGTGGTGGCCACACCACAGCCTGGCCAGGTGGACTCTGTCCTCACGGGGAAGGGAGGATTTAGATGAGTGGATGTCAGGAGGTCGTGCATACAGCCGAGTGTTGTTCTTGAGTGTTAGGATGGATTGGTGTGTGATTTGAGTATGGATATGTTTCTGGAGACTGGTTTGGGGTGGGCAGGGTGTAAGAGATGATAGCATTTGTGTATGGTATCATGTACTTGGTGTTGTTTTGATGTTCCTTGGCATGTGTGGGTGTTTTGCCATGTAGTGTAGTGGATGGTGTGGGTTTGTAGAGGCTGCAGCAAGTGTTTGTGTGCCTCTCAAGTCAAGGGGATCCTTGATTTTGAGGACTTTGGTTTCATGGTGTAAGTTGTCTGTAGGTGTGGTAGCTGTGTAGCCTGTGATTATCTTTAGGGCTCTATTCTGTATGGTCTGAAGGGTGTTGAGATGAGTCTCAGTGAGGTTTGAGGCCCATGCAGGGCTTGCATAATCCATCACTGATTGGATATATTGTTTGTACACTGGTTGTGGTTACTTTATGTCCAAATGTTGTGCTGGCAAGTGATCTGTACTGCGGGCCTATTTTTGCAAAACGTAAACAAACATTTGGTATCTAATAGCATGTAAACCACTAAACCCTTATGAATTAATAATACATGACATTGAAGTACAAACCTTTAGCTGTCTTCTGATGTGCTTGAGAAGACTAAATGGACATCTGTAGGATGGGTAGCCAGCTCAGAATGATCACAACTCAAAGCACACTTTTACACTCTCCTGACATTTATAAGTACGTTTTCATGCTCTGATTTCATCATAAAATGCGTCAGAATCATATTTTTCAATACAACAATATGAAATATAACATCACTGTCATTTTTACGTACATACTGTACAGTATATGGTAATTTGCTCAAAAGCGGAGCACTGAAAATACATCCTCACACGCTGAGAGATATTGCTCTACTGGCTGAATAAGGCTGGTGTGACTCGTGGGAGCTCCTAAGCACACACCCCTTCTGTTGTGAGCCTAATCAAGTATGTCGGGGCTCGCATATTAGAATAATGGATCCGTCAACAATCTTCGACACCCCCGGTCACCCACACTAGGTGGTGGTGTCGACAATTGTTATCACTCGCGGTTCAAAGGTTAATGAAGTTTTAGTATTCACAATCACCATAGTTGTACATTATTATTTGATTCACTTCATTAGTATGCACATCACTTTCATCTCAATTTTGAACCCAGCATTTCACTCTTGTCCTATAATACAGTACAGTACTTTATTATCTTTTTATTCATCCTTCTCTTACAACTTATTTGTGATGTCAGTTATGAAGAAAAGGTGTTAGGAAAAACTGAGGAATAAAAGAGAACAAAAGGTGTGTGTATGTGTTTGTAAGGAGGGAGAGAGAGAGAGAGATGTGTGTGTGAAGGAAGGAGAGTTTTAGGCATTCTGTCAGAAACTGGATCCCACACACACACAAAAAGAAAACAATGCTTGGAATTAATTAATCACAGAAGACAATAACAAACAACAAAGTGAAACTCTTATTAACACAGCTGCACAAAAGAAAATGGACTGATGTATATAAATGTACAGTACAGTACTGTACAATTGTACATACAGTGTAGATTTCATATATTTTACTGTTCTGTCAAAATCCATCAACAGGGCTGCTGCTTCATTCTTCATATAATACTGTAGCGGTCTTTATGAGCCCATTTTATAGGTTTCCTGTTATACAATAATATCACTCGCAAATTTTTAAGTGAAAATAGAATATCTCAAAAGATCATATCTCTACTGTATAATTGAAGTGCTGTACTGTATAATAATTAATTAAACTTTTTTTCTTATATAACTTCATTGTAATATGGCCATGTTTCACCAAATCTTCATACAGTAATATAAAAATGCCTTTTAAAAAATACACACATACTTCTGGATACATTGTTTTTGTGTCTGCAGTCTTGCTACTGCTTTACAAACTGTTGTAAGACAGGAGAAGGGGAAACAGTATGATGATTATTGGGAATGAACATAGAAAAGTAAGGTATAGTAATGTAAAAGTAGAATGTGCTTCAAAAGACATGAAATTATATAATGGTCATCTTCTTACTTACAGTTGACAGCTTTTAATTACTTTCTGTTGCACAATTTTCACAGTCCTATCATTTTATAATATAGAAGCAAATTGAATATATTTTAGAAATATAGTAGTAGGAGCTTTTTTCATAATTTGCTCTTATTAAGGAAAGGTGTGATGATGTGCTTAATGTTTTCATGGTAGATTTGCTGTTCTAGAATTAAGACAGGTAAAGGATATTGTATAAATTTTTCTTACAGGTACTACTTACAATAATGCAATAATAGATAATGAAATTCTTGTGTTGACATATCTTTTACATACAGTTACGTACTCTGTTACTATAAAACACAATCATATCACTCAATTCCCTGACTTTCAAGTTACTGTATACATTTTTATACAGGATGTGTTTAGATATTACAATATAGACTAGTTAATACAACACATATTGTTCAGATAATTCTCACTGTAACTCCACAATTCACTGTCTTCCTTTCAGCAAACTGTGATCTTGAATTTAAGAATCTATTAGTGTTGGTACTAACATTTTTAATATTAAGTTTTAAAGTGTGTTTAAAACAGAGTTCAGCCAATCAGAAAATAATTTTAAACACATTGCTGTAATTATGCTGCTTATACAGTAATTGTCCATTGATTATTCATACAATAGTATGGTATATGTGAGGATTAACCTGCACATCCCTACCTGTTACAACCTCACTTTCAACGTTTCTTTTGTTTTACACTTGTACGTCTGCAGTGTGTGATCAGCTGAAAGCCACATAGTTCAGCTGCATATATCATTACAGTCAAGCAACATATCTGTTCATCTTGGTCATGTTAGGGTTTTTTGGATTTCTTTCCTATGAAGTACAGTACAGTATTCTAAAATTATGCTTGACTGAAATGATTAATCCTGCATGGTTTGTAGGTGAGCTTGCTTATGCTATTGTGGCCCATATTTTTGCTCACTTACTTCTCTTCAACATTGGTTATGCTATAATAATTGTTTTTAACCTAATACTTCATATGTAAATTCCACTTTCTTCATCTGTATGTATAAATACAGAGGACCGGTATTCTGTATGGTATATGGCCAAAAATGATGGGCCTCAAATTGTGTTGTTCTCTTCATTGCTGTCTACTAACGCACTACCTTCTCTGTCCTCTAGGAGTGTGAACAGGAAATTTTCGAGAAGGGCATTTTGGTGACGCGGCTGCAGGAGAAAACCTCAAAAATTAGTAGCATGTTAATAAACCTTCAATATTGCTCCGAGCCTAGTAGTGCCCCTCTGAATAAACAATCATCTACATCAAGTTCCCCCGGTCAAGTGTGAGAGGTTCTGTAAATAAACAGGATAAGATAAACAGATAAACATTTGTAATGAGATATTGTGGGATTAAAAATAATTACAGCAAGTAGAAATGGATTTGAATGTTAGGGTGCTGTCAGTTCTGTATATAACAGATTGTTTTTTCTAAAAGTTTTCCCCTCTCAGATCTTGCTGCATGTTTGAAATACACTGCGTTTAATGTTTTTAGAAACATTTTGAAGAGAAATGAATGTTAGGAGATAAAAAGTAGATTTTGTCACTTGGTATGCATATCAGCTGCTACAGTACATGTTTAATGTTTAACCCTTAAGGTTTTGTCCTTTTGTCTTATACCCCTTCTCTGTACACTGCTTTAACTCTCAAAGTTTAACTTTACTGTCACCATTTTCCTCTGTGAGTTGTCTGTATCGTAGTTTCTGTGGCGATGACATTGCTTTCTCACAACACCAATACATGGAGCTAGATTCAGATCCCGCCATGTGTTACAAACAGAACATAATATATGTGTCTGGTGTTTAAGTTTCCTGAATCTCAGTTGTAAGGTTAATCTAGTGCAATAACTGTGTACTTCATAAATAATATTGTAAAAGGAAAGAGAAATCTTTTGTAAGTAGTATAAACTTGGTGCTTACTATTTGCACCACCATTAAGCCTCCATGTTTGTTGGGAGTTGAAAAGGAAGGAGAAGATTGATGGTAGTTTAAGAAAGAACGCTAGTGGGAATGTTTTTTGGTATCCTCTACTGTGTGTTTTTCAGGAGTGTGAGAGCTCATTAAAAGAGAAAACCGAACTCATCGGTCGCTTGGAGGGCAAGGCAGCAGAAATGGCAGAGACAATGCGCAATTTGAAGTCACAGTATGTATTCCAGGGACACCAGTCTCCTAGTGAACCCCCACAGAGAGCTCGATCCAAGTCATACTATGAGCCCCCAGCGCAGAGTGAGGAGGAGCAGGTGGAGAGGGAGGGGGGAGAGGAGAAAGGAGGGGTAGGAAAGTCAGTTAGCATGTGTGAGCTTAAGAACAGGGCAGCTGAAAAGTTGTGATTAGGAATGATTACTTTTGCTTCACTTACCCCGATTGCTTAATAGAGGAAAGGGAATAACTTTTTTTCTGCTGTAGACTACAGTATTTAGCCATTTATTTACTAAGATCACCATTCTATCTTTGACTTCACCATCAGGTTTTGCAATATTTATTATTCTGTAAAAGATGCTTTAATATAGTATGCATTATGAACTTCAGATTTGTTAAATGCTTTTAATATTATAAAGTGAAGTGCATCAATCTCCTATTATTATAGCCATTGGTGTCTTTATTAAGAAGTATCAGTCTATTGTAGCATTTTGTATGTACAAAATTTTAGTCAGAAGTGTATTGAATTGGAAGAATGAATAGTATTAATACTTCACTAGATAAACAAAAATTGGCAAACCTTCAGCCAAGTGTCTTTACATTATCAGCTGAGGCAGCCATGATCACTCCAAACATCTCAATAATTATGCTGATAAACTGAACACATTTTTGCTGAAGTAACGGCCACATGTTTGTTGTGACCGACCAGTGTACTATTTAACCCCTAACCACGCATGTAACACCTCGACCAGATTGCCAAATAAAGGAATCTATACCCGTATGCATTTTCATTATCACTCCAAAATCAGTATGGTATTTTCACTCACATTTGGTTGCCTCTCTTTCCTTTGTTTGGTTTGTCAAGTTTTGTTTATCTACAACATAAGTTCAGGTATACTGCTGATTTTGTTGTCCTATGATATATCCCTTGATGTCTACATAATGTTTTATTTTTGTCAAGTGTATGAGTCATTATTTTTTTCTAGTTTTTTTTTCTTTTTCTTTTTTTTAATCTTATAAATATTCTATTTAAGTTTCAACCACCAGGTATGAGGAGTGTGTGATACAGAAAGAAGCAGCCAAGGAGACTGCCAAGAAGCTCAGTGATAAGGTTAGTGTTGAGACTGATTAATATTGACTGATTGGAATGAAAACTATGTTAGTTTCACAGCTTGGATCATATGTCACCAGAGATGAAGTTAAAGAGGAGGGCTAGCAAGCTTAAGGCTCATCCACATGATCGAATAGTGCCGCCTGGCGGGCAAACATTGTTACCAAAACCCGGTTCAATACACGTTTGTTTGGTGGGTGGTGGGCACGATACTGTGAAGCCTGCCGGGAACTGCTCCACATGGTAACACTGCTAAAAAAAAAAAGAAATAAGCTCAGCGGGCAGTGCCCACTGATAGGCAGGACTAAACCACAGTACTTTAGGACAAAAGAAGAAATTGTACAGTCGGCAAAAAAAGTTTCGTTGCCACCCCTACGTTAATTTTACCATGGGTAAGCCCGGTAGGGTTGGTACTCCACCCACTGGGCAGCTGTGACTCGTGTCATCCGGGACATGCTGGACGGGAATTGTCATTGCCCCGGCAGTGTCAACTTCTTTAGATCAAAAGTTTAGCTGTTTTAAATTTAATTTTGAGTGTTAAAGAACTCTTACTATTTAACTATTCATTATTAAACATAAGGAAATGCGTTTTGAGTATTTTAGAACAAGAATAACCGTGAAATACCCAGAAAATATAGCACTGGCTGAAAGAACGTCATTCCTACATGGCTGCCCATGACACACTGAGGGGCATTGGCCAGGGGCACGGACTTATGAAGGCCGGAGGGTGGCGGAGGTACGACACTCACCAGTCAGGCGTACCAGCATTACATCACACTGTTTTAGGGATGGTAACGAAACTTTTTTTGCCGACTGTACATGTCCAGAGTGTCAAGTTGCTGTAAGTATTTCTTTTGAGGAAGTCTAATAATAGGCATAAGTAAGTCAATGAGGGGTGGAGGTGGAATAAAAAAAAAAAAAAGGCTAAAATTGCCCATAGTGGAGATTGAAGCAAATGTTTTAGAGGAGAATTCAGCTTTATCATGTGAAGTTAATGAAGGAAATAAATGAAGTAAAGGTGTTAAAGAGATATTAGTCAAAATGACAGAATAAATGGGAGTAGAAAGAACTGAATAGGTAAATAGTGTGTTTCTGGGCAGAAATATACCGAATTTAGATTATAGTATTTGTTTCGAAGGTGGTAGGGTTGGTAACCTACCCTCTTGTGGACAGCAGTACCAAGAGAGAAAAAATATGAAATATATGTTTTCATTCCAGAAAGAATTACCTCTGTAATACTGT
The DNA here is from genome assembly GCA_033782935.1 of Petrolisthes cinctipes. Lineage (NCBI taxonomy): Eukaryota > Metazoa > Arthropoda > Malacostraca > Decapoda > Porcellanidae > Petrolisthes > Petrolisthes cinctipes. The sequence continues at coordinate 68,910 of JAWQEG010005550.1, read as the reverse complement.
TGTGCACTCAGAGGAATCCTGACCATGGAAGCATAAATTCTTCCCTGTGAAATCTTGAGAGTACTGTACTGTATTGCCTAGGATCCTCCCGGTTTGTGGTACTGTAGTCCCACAGATATTTCATCTTGGGAAGACCCATAAATCTTGGAGCAGTAGGAATAGACACAGAAATAAGATTGTGATTGGAGGAACCTAGGAGAGAGAAAAGTTCAGCCATACAAGCAGAAGGCTGAGAGGCGAGATAAAAATAAATAATTTTGAGCCTGTCCCCAAGGTGATTGAACATACAGTTAGAGTGCTGAACTGCTGCTCAAGGGTGTTGAGGAGAGAAAAGATGAAGATTCATCTATTAGGTGGATCTGTAAATGGAGAAAAAAACCAAAATCTGATATATTGCTACAAATATGGTTTTTGTCTACCAGTGTGTAATTCCTTCACTGAAAATAAGTAGACCTTGAAAGGTTCTTTATTCGATAACTGAATGATAATATTGGGAATTTCTGATCAGATGAGTGGGGGATTCCATCTGGTTGGAAAAACAACCCTACTCTGATTATTTAGTGTGCCAGTGTGTGATCTTGTAGAGTGCAATGTAATGAAAATTAATGTGGATAAATATACAAATACAGAAATTGCAAATTGTTTGGATGTAAAGGATGCCCTTGTATTAACACATTCAGTAGAAAGTGAAATATCAGTATAACTAATATATAAACATGTCTTACAGATATCAGATGGAGAAATCCACTCCTCAACCATAGAGACTGATCTGAAGATTGAGAAAGAGTGGCGACAGTCCCTCCAAGAGACTATGATAATGGACCGTGAAGCTAAAGCAGAACTCCAGCAAAAGATTGCAGAACTTTTGAAATTGCAAGAGGTAATTTCATTTGTAGAGTAAGCCCATATAATGAAATAACAGTGTATACAATAATATCCATATATGATGTGAAGGAGTACTTGAATAGTCTGAAATCATGGTTAATCCATATTAGATAAAATATCAGTACAATACCAATTGAAATTTGTTAATGTAATATACTGTATCAATACTGTGTGTGTGTTATTGTGTATGTGTGTGTGGTTCGCGTGTGAGTATGTGTGTTGCCTGTGTGCGCACGCACTTGCGTGTGTGATGTCAAGGATATTTCCAAGATTTATCTTGTTAACTTGTAAACAAACAAACATGAGTGATTACATAACTTTCCACTGCTTTCATTTGAGGGTTATAATGTTTTCTATCTATCTATCTATCTATAGCTCTGACGCCTCGTTCCCTCCGGGAACTCCCCCCAAGGGGATGGCCACGGCAGAAGTGCCTCCAGTTCTCCTTGTTCCAACACTCCCTCCTTACTTGGTCAAGCCCTCCTCTACCCCTCATGTTTCTCTCCTTTACATACTCTTCCACTCTGTTCTGCCATCTAACCAGAGGTCTGCCTCTCACACCAGGTCCCACAACACTTCCATACACCTTCTTTACAAACTCCTCACCTTGCATTCTCTCTACATGTCCAAACCATCTCAATGTATCACGCTTCACTCTCTCAACCACTCCACATTCAATACCAATTGCCTTCTCACTCATACCACATCTCTCATATACACTCTCATTACTTTCTCCATCCCACCTAGTAAGTCCACATGCTCCTCTCAAGTAACTCACTTCCACAGCACCTATTCTAGACTGATGAGCCCTACTCCATGTCCATGTCTCTGACGCATATGTCAGTGTTGGCAGGATTATACTGTTTCGTAGTCCCCTTTTCACCTCCATACTCACACTTCTACCCTTCATAATCCTCCCCAGTGATCCTATGACCTGTCTACCCCTCATTGCTCTCTCCCTAATTTCTCCTTCCATACTCCCATGTTTACACATATCTTTACCCAGGTACTTAAACTCCTTCACTTCCTCCATCCTTTCACCCCTCAGAGTTATCTCACACTTCGTCCCAGTTGGTACTCCCACTCTGTAAGGTTTTAGATTACATAATTACTGTATACAGTACCTGGTACCTTGGAATAGACAAAATACTGTACTGTACTCTTCATACAAAGCTTGCATAAATGTGTGGAATCCTGCTGTAATGATATTTACTCTCATTTGTACCTATGTGTATTGCAGGATCATGAGATCTTAAAAGGTGCTCATGTCCAGTTAATTGCCACAGTGGAGAACCAAGAGAGAACCCTGGAGGAACTCGGTGCTCACTTATCTGAGTCCAAACTCAAGATGGCCGACATGCGTGATGTGAGCAAGTCCCTGCGTGAGGCTCACTGGGCGCCTGATAGAGAGGCCACTCATTGCCTTCTCTGTGAGAAGGAATTCAGTATTTCCCGCCGACGACACCACTGTCGGCACTGTGGCAACATTTTCTGTCATGGTTGCAGTGACAACACCATGCCTCTGCCTTCCTCTGCTCGCCCTGTCAGAGTTTGTGACACCTGCCATACACAGCTTCTTCACAGGTATTCTAAATCAGAGAATTAGGTTAGCTTTCTTTTGTATTTTTTAAACTTTTGCCACCAAATCTCTTAACATTTAATACAAACATATATTGTCGTAAGCCAATTCTGATTACAGTAACTTTGCATTATGTTTTCAGCCATTGATTATATGAGTTTCTCTAATATCTCAGATTTTAGTACAGCATTTGATTGATAAAGATCTTGATATTAATGCTGTAATTTCAGTATATGTTCATCCAATAATATTTTTTTTATGATTTTTTAAAGATTGGTAGCACCACCGTAGTCGACGGTTGATATTTACAGTGTAAGTGTTGCCAAGTGGTCAGTATACAGGGGCAGATCAAGAATTTGTGGAAATAATTAGCCTACATTACTGTACTAATAAAACAAACCTCCTGAATGGATCCAGGGGACATCTTACCAAGGAAATATTGTTGAAATTCTACTGGACAAAGGATGTACAGTGTTGTAAAAGACATATAAACTGATGATTGAATGATTGACATCTGGACCTCCTTTAGCCATGTATTTTTAAATTATTGACATGGAATATCAGAGTACAGAATAATGTAAATATCAGGGTCACAGCCAATTGATATAGGACTGGCATGGAAACCAAATACAGTAGTTCATTAAAGTTGTTCTTATTATTTATTGCTAATGTACAGAAATGTATTCATGGTTGGACTTCATGTTCTTTTTGGAAAAACACATGACTAAGACTGTCAGCACTTGTGGTGACATTGAGAATCTCATAAAGATTTTCACTAAGTTTCATTGTTGAACTCTATTAATGAAATATATGCACCCCATACACAAATCTCTTGATCCACCCCTGATGTAAGTATCAAATACAGCTACTAAATTATAACTTCTTCATAGATAATATGTTATATTTTAGTTGAAAAATAAGGGTGTCTAATATTAATGGGACATATGTTCTGTGAGTTTCCTGCTGGACCATTCAATAGCCTATTAATAACATTATTAACAATCCGGTGCTTCCTTATATGTGGCTATGGTGCCATGTGTTTTCTAAACAACTGTAATATACTTTGTCACTGCTCTTTTGTCTGAAAGCTTTAATTTGAAGTAGCTACAACCAAACTTGCATGTAAATGATGATGCTTTGTTTCCAACCTTCTTTATATAGGCTAATTATTTATATGGATTGATGCCTTGTTCCCTCATGGAAGCTCCCCTTATGGGCTGGCTAAATGGATTACCATTAATAAATACATTAGGAGACAAAAGTAAATGTAATGTTATATGAATCAACAGTAATATGAAGAAAAGCTTAAATTGCACTAGTTTCTTTACAATAGTTGATTTTAAAAACATCACTTCAAATACAGTACAGTACTGTACAGTAAAATGAGGTGATGTGAGGCACAAATGACTAAGTGCCTATTCTCCCATGATTCATGATTGATCAGATATATAGTACAGTGTTGTAGTCTGGAAAAATCCATGCAGTTATCAAGTACTTTGGGTGGTAAATAGATTTAAGGTTGTACTCTAGAAATCCTCTTGATATTGTAGGGATTAATGTGTTGTGATTGGGAGTGATTCATTATTATAATGTTTGTAACACAGTCTATTCCTGTCAACTTTGATTTTTTTCTCTAAATACAATATTCAGAATACTACTGGATATAAAGAGCAATAATTGTAGTACATAGAATATTATATTTATTTTGTAATACTGATGTAAACACACTTCTTAAGCCGGAGGTTCTCAAACTGATATTCATTAACTCCCAAGGGAACACAATAGAGACAGACAGTTCATGAAATGGCTCCTTACACCAAAGTTAATTGAAATGATTTGTGTGAGGGGGAGCAGAGAATTTCATGGTCTTGATAAGGAGAATGAAAGTAAGTGTGGCTATTTTACTGGGTATTTTTGGACCTTCCTTTGTTATTCTTACAGGTAGGTCATTTTTGGTCCCTATATGTAGAACCTCCCTCACCCCCGAAAAAAACAGAATTGAGGTACTGTAATGATTATGAAATAATATAAGAAGATATATTAAATTGACTGTAGTGTGGTGTGAAATTCAGACTACGGTCAGATGAGAAAATAGGGTGGAAGAGTGTGTTTGGAGGTGAGAAATCTGAGTGGAAGGGGAGGTCTTGATCAAGTAAAGAGGGCCATGCCTTTTGGGGACATTCCCCGAGAGAATGAGGCATCAGCACTATAAATAGATAGACAGATACCTGTATATTATTGTAGTATGATACCAGCTTAGAAATATTGCATTTTATACTGTATAGGTTGCCCCTGAAAGTTATGAAACCATTTCTTTATTGAATGTGAGGATATTGAACATAATGTTGGTACTTCTGTCATTATGATACTGGACTTAGATCTTTTGAACTTTCACTTCATGCTTCCTCCCTTCAAGAGAGCAACGCTTGCTTAGCTACCTCGGTCTCACTTCTTTTCTGTCCAATTCCTAACCAGTACTCTAAGCCTGTCACACATATGCAACTCTTCAACTCTGAAACACTCTACCATCATCTATCCCTCTTACTATGCCTTACACTCTTTCAAACATAATATATCTAGACGACAGTACTTCAAACACAGAGTGCCATCTTGAGCAGGATTGGACGTGGTGTTAAACCTTTTGAATTCTGTGTGTTTTTCATAGGTGAGGACATCTAATGGTCATCTTGCCTCAAGTCCTCACCTATAATGTGAATGATGACCTGCATCTTTATAACCTTGTTCTATTACTTATCTTCATAATGCTGTTATCATTCCATGTGCCAGTTCTCCCTCTTATTCGTCTGTTTCCTTGTACAGTACTGTGTTAGTACCAAATGCCCTATGTGGCCTAGTACTACAATAGTAGTACAGATAGCCAACCTTTATTATAATGAACCTCATTTGAATTTTTTGCACACAGAAGGATGTAAATGATGATGATGAATAGGAGAAAACAGAACAAATAAGAAGTTGTAATTTCAAAGCTGATGACAGAAATTGATAAAAAATAGAAAGTGGAGAGGCTTAGACTGCCAGCATAGCCTTGTTGTTTCCTGAAGTGGAAAATAAGTCAGTGCAATGTTAAAGAGGAGAGAAAGAGAAAGCATCTGTCTGCTGTGAGGCTGTGAACCTGTGCTCATGTTTCAGCTCATATTTGAGGTGTGTACTACATACTGGGTATCTTCAACATAAAAAAAAAAAAAAAAAAAAAAAAGCAAGAGAAACAAGGAAAGATAGAAAGCATATATCAGCTGTGAGGTAGTTAGTGTACTGATATTATCTCTCTCACCTTTCCAGCTTTAAGGGGACCCAGGCTCAGTAGGCTGTAACCAAATTGTTCTTCCCCTCCGTCTTTCTCTGTTTGCTTCTCTTCCCTATTTCCAAGAGTTTATTATGTTGTATCATAAATTTAAAGGTGGGATGTAAAACCTGTAATATTGGTGGTTGGGTTAAAGAAAAACTCAAATAGTTTATAAGAAAAAGTTCTGCGGTTGCTGCTGCTAGGATTTTTCTGAAGGTATCCCACTGTCACTACCAATATTTGTATACTAGCTTATGTGAAAACAGTGCCTTAATTATGTTTATTTATGCATCACAGTGTAAACTTCTACAATATTAAAATGTCAGATATATAAGTATGAGTATCTGAAAAGACAGAAATACAGATCAGTAATGTGGTGTTGTGATTGTGATGTACACAGGCTACAATACACACACTGCCTGGGGACTTTTTTGTGTAACTCTGATATCCTCTGATATCCAAATTTTTTATCTTCCTGGCAACCCTAGATGGTGAGTGTTATTACTTTCTCTCATGTTACGTTAGATTGCATCACTATGTGCCAAAATCCAAAAAATTATTTTTGTTGACCCATAGATGTTATATACTGTACAGTAATACAGTACTTTGTTTCTCAGGCTATAACTATATATGTGTTAAGCACTGCATCAAGACTTATCGTACTTTCCATGTGTTAAACTATTCACAATACAAACTGATTGACATAATTATAACATACGGTAGTGTATGTTTAACAAACCTGGTGGCAAATTTATCAATACTGGAGGGAAACTCACTTTGGGTAGCCTAATCCTAACCTCTTTCTTGTTCTCTCCAGTTTCTCATGTCAGTTTTTAGTAACAGCTTTTATATTCTAGTTTTTCCTTTTCATCATCCCATCACCATTCTTTGTACAAAGTAAATATACAGTATTTGTGGAAATATCATTATGAGGACTGAACCACAAATACAATCCAGAAAATTGCTTAATATAGATTGAATTTCCCCTGATTTATTCTGGATTAAGTAACTTTGTAAGGGGTTGGAATACACAAATAGTAAATGATAAAAGTAAAAATTACTGTACTGAAATTTATGAAGTGTGATACAGTACTGTGATACAGTACTACATTACTGGGAAGGAGATAGAAATTTTGTGAGCTTTAAAGGTGGAGTTGTTGTTGAAGTTCCTCAAGCTGTCTGACCGAGCAGCCCCGTAGGGACTCGCGTCGCCTTGGTTTGGCCCCCATAGTTTCCTTCCTTGGTTGCCTTGGGGGGGTGGTCCCATGACGTAGACGCTGCCACTCCAGGTGGAGTAAATGTGAGTGGCTCATTGTACAGTATTGGGCATGGTGTCTCTTTGTTTCTCTGTTTGTTTTCTTTTGTTTTTCCTGGATGTACTTGGACCATACATGCTTTAGAAATATTGAAATGGGATCTTACTGATCATGAGTAGAACTAAAGTTGGATACAAAGTTTTAAAACTATAGTAAAAACATTTTTGATATGTAATGATAAAGCTTTATTGTCAATCTGTGTAATAGAATATGGAGAAAATAAGTACTTGTTAATCTACTGCACTAAACTAGAATGTTGGATAATGGTACAGTATATTCATTTCAAATATGCTCATTTATTTGTATTTAGTAGAGGTATTGGGATGTAAATAATTACTTTATAATGTTTCTAGATCAGAATTGGACTGCCTTTCTTCCTCAAATTTTACCTGACAAGTACTTTACGGTTCTCAATACTTAGTATACTTCATCATCTAGATGGACCCCCTTGCTGTACAGTATTTGGGAGAGAAATAATATAAATGTGGACCATCAGTATCCTCGTTGAAAAGGTCATTTTCCGAGTAGGTGTGAGTATGCAGAAGTTTTAATATATGCCTGACTGGTGGCTACAAGGAAACAATTGTTAGTCACACATTAGGTGCTTTGGGAAACATTTTTTCTTTAAGGGTTACTGTTCTTCTAGTATAATAATATATTGTAAAAATCTGATGAAAGTGCTGTAGTTAGGTTTGTTAAACATAATTTTAAGGTATATCCTTTGTACCTGACACCTCAAAAGATAATTTTAAGTATGAAGTTAACTAGCTTGTGCTATTGGAGAAAAAACAACACCCAGCAGTCATGGTGCTATACTTTCAAAGTTCTTGAAGGAGTGATGATGTGGTGAAAATATTTTACAGAACAGACAATTTCTTCTGCAGTGGGTGAGAAAAGGAGAGTGGGAGTATAGTATTTCTTTTCCAGAGATTAATAGTGGTTTAATTTAATTTGTGTATACTGTACTGAACTGTACTGATTAATATTGTCATGATTTTCGTTATTCAAAAATATTACTACAGTGCTGTAAATTTTTTTTTTTTTTTTTTTTTTTCCTGAACACATTATTATTAAAGTGTTCTGTTCATGAATGATATTCTTTATTTTAAGTGCTGAACATGATTTTTTACAGTGTAGCCCAAGATTTGTGAGTTTTATTCTGTACGTTGGTTGCATCTTTACATCCGAATAGAGTATCATCAGTTGTTTTGTAGCTATAACTGAAAATGCAGGACAAAATTTATTCATATAATATACAACACATTGCTATAGGTTGAGAAGCTTTGACTTCGCATTGACCACAACACAGTGCTGTATAGAAACTTGAAAAGATGGTTCATGACAAAATTGTCATATCAATAATGTATTGTATGCCACATGAAATGTCAAATTCAGATAAAAATACAGCAATCCAAGCAGAAAATTTATGTAGAAAATCAAATATCGTTTAAGGAAACATGCAGGAGTATTGTTAACAGATTATAATAATGATAATTATTTGCATTTCTGATTTTGCAAAACAAAACTATTGAAAGAAAAACCAAAGTGTTACTTGTAAGCATTAAGGTCATGCTCTAGAGATCAGTTGATTCTTAACCCCTTAAAGACAGGCATTATTTTGTTGTGAAAACCACTCATATTTTTGGAAACAGTACTGTACTGGACAAAGACTGAGTTGAGAGGACAATATGAGGGAGGGGTCATAATTTTTTCTTACTCCCCAAATAGGGCAGTCTTCTTTCATCCTCGAATCTTGCTCCTCCATAGAACATGGAAAAATATCTCAGTGCCGGCACTACTGTACAGTATTATGAAATTTGGCGTGACATATGTGGACATCCGCCTTTCTGTTTAGGAAAGGCTGTATCCTCATAATAAGGACACCTGTCTTGTAAAGGTTGAAGAATAGGGTAGGGTAATCTAAGAGAGTATATTTCAAAAGTTATTGGATTTGTTAAATATTTACTATAATGTTTATTAAGGGAAATGTAATATATGGATACAGTAGGCTATATAGTTCCTGTTTCTACCAAGAGATATAATATTATATTGTAAAGTATAGTTGGAAGGTCACATGTAATTAACTGGTGCAAATTTCTATACAGACTTTTATAATGACTTAATTTGTTATTTTTATAATAATGTTGTGTTTTTATGGATGAAATGGTGTAAGAGAGTGAAAGAATGAAGGAATAGTTGCCAGCTGATGACCAAACAATCCCCAGTTGGTCATCACTACAATGGGTAGAGAGCAGCAGAAGCATCATAATATCAACATTGCATCTTTTGCCTAAGCATTGCACTTCACAGAACTACCTTCATTTTCATGTTCTAATTTTAGGTATTCATCAACACAGTGATGTCAAATGTAGCAAACTGACCAGCAATAGCAATTACCATGGGATATACCAGCTGGCAACTTTATGCGAAGATGAAAACACAATGAGTAAAGTATGGTAAACAATAACTTTTATCACTGTATCTTTTTCTGGACAAAGTATACAGTATATTATACCTAATCCCACCAGTTCAACAGTTCATGATATAGATACAGAGTATTTTGTTCTTCATGAAACAAAAACATTCGTCCAAAACGAATGAAAGAAACTTTGAGTGAAAAAGAAGAAAATATGTTGAGAGTTAGAGGTATGTTCAAAGGTTAGTGAGGGAGAAAAAGAGAACAACAACTGAGGAACTGGGAAGGAGAATGAATGAAAATTTCACTGAAAAGTATCACTTCATTACATTGTTGGAAGTTTTTGAGTGTGCATAGCATTGACTGGTGTCTGTACAAACTTACAATTCTCTTCAGCCAGTGCTTGCCAGAAAAGATATACTGTACTGTACAGTACATTATTTAATACTGTTTTGCCTTGACAGTGTGGTACTGTACTGTATATATGTCCGTGTCTAAAGACTCATCATTATTGTCTTCCTTTAAATGTTAATATTTCTTAGCTTGGAATTCCCATACTATTCTTACTACTGGCAATGAAATATGTATGCTGTGTGGTAGTGGTGGGATTAGAAATAACTGAATATGGTACATAAGTTGCAAGTGTCATCCTGAGATCTGCTATTGTGAAGTACAGTACATGTACAAAAACAGTGAACTAGTGATAGAGAAGATCTGAATGCTAATAACACTCCTTCATGAAACTTTGTGATAGATTTATAGTGTCAGTCCATGTGTAATGCTTATCTTTGCCATATGCAGTACAGTACAGTACAGGTACAATACAAAACTCTGGAAAGTTATTAGAGGCACAGTACAGAACGGTACTAGTATATTGTGCTGTGTTAACACAATTTTGTAAGTTTTTCTGGGATAGCAAAGTGATGAGATTGAATGGATATGAAAACATTATGAATTAGCACTGGTTATGGCAGTATTCAACCTTAAAGAATGGACTAACAGTAAAAAATAGTGTATTTCACAGGACACAGGAAATACTTTTTTTTGGCAATGTTAACTTGCAGTAAACTATTAATGTGGGTACCTGTACTGTAAAACCCACTTAAAATGGTTATCACAAGAAAAATTAAATTAAGCAACTTATGAGTCTGCACTGTATTATGAAGTCCAGTATTATGCTCATGTGTCCTTTTTGCAGTAATGCATATTGTAGAGATTAAACAATTTTATTACATTAAATGAAATCATAAATCTTACAGGTGTGTACAACTGCTTCGAAAAGCTACTGCAAGTCTGTGTTACCTCCTATTTATAAGTGGCCAAAAAAAAAGAGTACTGTAGTGTATTATTTTATTACTGGGTAAGTTGATTTACAGTGAATACCCTTACTTCTTAAAATTGCATTGATGATATGACACTGCCAGAGAAAGGAGAAAGTAGCACAATAGCTGCATCACATCCCCATCTGATACTGGAACCCAATTGTTTGCCTTGATAAGTGTATTTCACAAAACGGATTATGTAAAGATATAATTTGTCCCAGACACACTTGAAAAGATCTTTAGCATACTGTACTGTATAGTTTCTCGTCTTTTTCAAAACGTGTTCCACAACCCGAGGGAAGCATCATTCTGAGAAGGTTCAACACAATATGTCCTAGAAAAATAGTTTTAAAAAATGCGTTTGTATAATTATAAAGTACAGTAAAATACAAGCTAAAGGGATCAGTCAAGGAGTGTACAGTACAGTCTTTCATATTTGTTCTTTTCATGACTATGGAGAGTTATGTTGAATTGAAAAGGGATGTGTTCAGGAAAATGGATTGTTTTTCTAAGATCTTTTGTTTGAACAGATCCAACAATATACAGTGGTTATTCGTTACTAAAGAGGTCTGTGAAAGCACATTTTTTTATATGACTTTTGTTAAAAATTTTCTTGTAAAGCTGTGCTAGATTTTTGCCATAAAATGTTACCCCTCCTCCAGCTGCATCCCACTGACTATATTCACAAACCACCTCTGTTACTTGAAGTTACTGTACACATATTTATGATGTGCACTCCTGTCAGTAGCTACTGTATTCTGTTGTATGATACGTTCAATTATGTAGATATTGCTTAGTTGTATGGCTTACAGGAGAATGCACTGTATGGTACTGTACATTATTTAATTTTGTTTTCCCCAACTCTTGACAAGCCTGATATTTCATACTGTTTAATTTATTCAGGTTCATTTCAGCTCACAACTAAACTAGAATAAGCTTTGCTCTGTGGCAGACTCATTATACAAGTAAATTGGCTGAGAGGGACAGAAAGATTAAACCTAATGGTATGAAAGTACAGTACAGTACAGTACATTATTTATTTTGTTTCAAGTACAAATAGTAATCCAGAGTGTAGAACTTTAGCACCAATCATCAGGCTGTTTATTAATGAAGCTATTGAGGGAAGTCATTGAATTGGCTTCAGATATATACTGAAGTTCACAGTTTAACTGATAACCCAATATTATTCAAGTAAAATGTCCAGCGAATGGCAGAGATGAGTTGCAGCTATTTGTTGGTCCTTTTTTGTGCATGTATGTATAAGATAATTTTTGTAAAGATAAATTTAATTTTTGCTATAAGGCTTTATGAAAGCTGTGCGAAAACATGTTTTGTAAGGTAAAGCTATGCTCAAAATAAAATTATTTTAAGAAGAAATAGTTTTCTCTTTGAGGTATTACCAGCTTTTCTTGTTAGAGGAGAGATCTTGGTAAATATTGAAAGAATTACCGTTATTGCGTACGGTTTTTCTACCTTCATTGCCCACTTATTTAGACCATTCTAAGACTTATTTCTTCTATGGCATTTCCTCCACAAATGCCTCATTTCCAAGATAGGGCATATTCAAATTAGCCTGACCCTACCTAACCTCACTTAACCTAGACCACATCAGACTACCGGGACCTAACCTGGGCAAACTACCGGGAAATAACCGTGATAAAGTCTAGGAAATGACCGGGGCAAAATACTGGGACCTAGCCGGATCTGGCAACACTGCTACAAAACGGTAATTCTTACAATAAATACAGAGATCTTTGATTAAGGCTTAGTCCATTCAATTTTATCCATCCACCTGATCCTTGGTTTTCCTCTTGCTCTTCTCCCTTCCACCTGACTCCTTCATGCCACCTTGACAGAATTAATTCCCTCACACGACCTACTATACAGACTCATTGCCACTTTTACTTTCTCATTTATCAGTGACACAACTCTGGTTTCTGCTCAGCGCCTCGGCCTCAGATATCCTCATTTCTCCTCTAATAAGCCCTCTTCCTTTCTCAGTGACACTCCCAACAACCATCGCATCATTCTCATCTACATAATTATATTCTTTCCAATTGTTCCTCTTCAATTCGTTCTTCTTCGACGCCCAACAAGTCTCGGTGAATAAATTTGTTAACTTATTAAATATTTAGTCTCTCCCTGGTGTATGGTAGATAACAGAGGTGCCACAGCGAAAATGCCCCCGGGCCCGTTATTTAAGGGGGTGCGGGAGTAGAGGATAGGCATGGGGGTGCGGGAATAGGGGGACAGGCTTGTGGGGGGGGGGGGTAGAAAGACTGTCCCCTATTCCCCCCCGCCCCAAGCCTGTTCCCTTACTCCCGCACCCCCCCAAGTCTGTCCCCTACTCCCGCACCCCCCTAAACCCCCCAAGCCTGTCCCCCTATTCCCGCACCCCCTTAAAGAAACTGTGCTGTTATTGCAACTCATTATGTGAAAATATTCGGTTATTATCTTGAGTCTTGAATGCATAACTTAGGAACATAATTTTTTTTACACTCGAAGTCGAAGCTCGTTTTTGGCGCTATATAGTGTTGCCAAAGGCAGGAAATTTTCTGTTTAAAATAATTTTGAAGTCCACACAAGAAAATTATATAAATACAGTATTGTACATACAAGAGTAAACAGGAAATTTTTACCAGAAGAAATACCAAGAGACCATCAATATTCAAGAGTAGACAGGGAATTATTGAGGAATTAAGGGAAATTCTGAAGGTGAAGCCAGGGAAATTTCACCAAGCAGACCTGGCAACACTGGTTAAAACCTGGCGCCATATTGTTAGCCAGCGAGGTGATTAAAGTAATATATTGTGTCTTTAATCGAGTTTTAGTGACACAACTTTTTACTTTTATTAATTATTGGGTCAAGATGTCAACAAACCATCAGGGTCATACAGAGAGGTTGTTGTGTTTACCTGTAGTGAGGTTGGATGTATTGAAGGACACGGCAGATACATGTGCTAATCAACTTACCAACATGGTTAGCTATTATTATTATTATTCTGTTTTTCGTCTAATATTATGTTCTTCCACTATTATTATTATATTTGGTAAATATTGAATGAATTACCGTTATTGGGTACGGTTTTTCTACCTTCATTACCCACTTATTTAGACCATTCTAAGACTATTTTCTTCTATGGCATTTCCTCCGCAAATGCCCCATTTCCAAGATAGGGCATATTCAAATGGGGCATTTTGAAATTAGCCTGACCTTACCTGACCCGACCTAACCTAACCTAGACCGCATCAGACTACCGGGACCTAACCTGGGCAAACTACCGGGAAATAACCGTGGTAAAGTACAGAAAATGACCGGGGCAAAGTACTATACTGGGACCTAGCCGGATCTGGCAACACTGCTACAAAACGGTAATTCTTTCAATAAATACCGTATTATGCCTTTCGTCTATAATTATGTTCTTCCTCTATTATTATGCTTTTAGTCTAATATTATGCTCTTCCTCTATTATTATTATGCACTTTATCATCTATTATTATGCTCTTCATCTATTATATTATGCTTTTCCTCAATTATTATCCTCTTCCTCAATTATGCTCTTCCTCTATTATTATGCTCTTCCTCAATTAATATGTTCTACCTCTATTATTATGCTCTTCCTCTCTCATTTCTAATCCATTCCTACCGCAATAAAAATAATAAGTGCATTATGTCTCTGAATTATGTAACTATTGTGTAACTATTTATGTTACTGTCGACCGATATTGATACAGTATATACATCCCAAAGTGTACCAACATAGTTTTTCCTGATGTGTTTTTAATTAACTTATTGTGAATTTATTTTATATGTGTATTTCTCCACCCATCCCCACCCCAGTAAAAAAAATGTGGGTGTGGAATTAAATGAAGATCAAAATAATTCAAAACTACACAAAATCATGCTTTACTTGAAGTATTTCTCTTAACCAGACAAACCACACTGACCAAACTATTAATTAACCAAACTTGGACCAGCTAACTTCATTAGTGCATGACCCTATTATAATGTACGTGCCTCCCTTGATGAAAACTGACTGACACTTATAGTATGGTAAGCGCATTTAATGAGGAAGAACTAATATACAGTCAATGGTATTATATATCTCTGTTTTTTCCTCATATCCATAGAACAGAAAGTGGTAAATTTTTACTTTCAACTCCCATAATTAACCATCCTTCCAAAACAGTTTCAGGTTCACTTTCCAACTCTCACTTCACTTTCTCCAGAATTCATATTCTACTAGGCCTATTTGCTTTACTAAGCAAATTCTGCTGTGTTTATAGACCATCCTGATTGATTCTTGTGTGTCCAGACTCAGGAAGTGGGAGAGGTAGATAAACGACTGGTCAAACTGCAGCATACTTTGGAAGCCAAGAAAGCTAGAAACAAATCACTTCATGCTCATGTGAAGGTACTCAGGGGTATGTGCAGTGGTCTTGTTGGTATGCAAGAAGGACATAAGTGGTGTTGACAATGGTGTGTTACCGGTACAATGACTATCATTTTTGTATGGAAGCATTGTACCGGTACCATGCCATCGTATGAACCATGAATGTTCTTGAATATGGTCTACAATATCAGATAGTAAGTTTACATTAGCAACATTTGGAGTCAGACTTTGGACTCTCACTCATTTCAGCTCAATAGGTATGTGGATCATTGTCCCAAGGTTGACCCTGCTGACCGGGTTGTATCTGAAAAGGTTGACCCAGGAATCGGGCCAAGGGTCGTAGGCAAGAGTATACTTGGTGTTGATGATGGAGTGACACCGGTACGATGGTTCTGTACTGTGTCTATGGAGTCATCATACGGTACCGGTACCACGCCATCTTCAACATCAGGGATATTCTTGCCTATGGTCCAAAGATGGAAGCAGCCAAGGGGTAGGCAGCACAACCCATGGCTGAAGAAGGTCTATGATACATGTTGGGAGGTACTATACTGGAGTTGGGAACGGTGACTATATGGAGGTTTGCTTAGAGTGAATCCAGCCATTTCCTGGAGATGGTGCTAAAAGTTGCACACCGCTAAGTGTTTGCCTTCCAATGATGATGATGATGATGGGTTAGTTACTGGTAGAGAATGTTTGAATGATGCAACATAGTTTTGTCTTATGAATATCCTGGACTAAATTAACCTAATTCTCTTCTTGACCTTTTCACTAATTTATACTTGACGTACAAGTCTTTTAAGAGTTTAAAAACTCCCCGGTACAGTACAGTATTTCAGTTAACCCATGAACAGCTGCTTATGTCTTTTACCAGATGATTTAAAATTTCACAGAATAATCCTGTTTGTCCGAGAGTTCATAAATACTGTATACTCCTTAGTTACAATCATACAATATACAGTACTGTACGTGAAAGTTTGTGTGGTTCACATAGTTAATTTGTTTTTATTAAACTATTTCATCCCTGGGATTAGCTTAATTTAGGTGTGTTGAATGTAGTCTATCATCTATACTGTAATTACAATTCTTATTCCAAATGTTCTTGTTCCCTTTCCATTCAAATTACAAGTGAATCTCATTTCTCTTCATTGTTGGTTTCCTCAGAGAAGGATCAGGAACTCAAGACTCAACACAAGCTGGGTTTAGAGAGGACTGATCACCTTAATGAGTTACTGAAAGTTGCTGAAACCAAATTAGCCAGTACTCGGGCCGAGGGCCAGAAGATCTGTAAGGAGATGGTTGATGCTGTGTAAGATTACGTTTGACTTTTAGGTCACATGATTTTTCAAAGATATGATTCTCCACTGTTACTTACACTAAATTATCACTGATTTTACATTTTAATTCTTCTTTTTCTAGATGTTTTTGTACTGAATAAATTGTACCTTGGAGCATGACTTATACTATAGCCCTGGTAGTGCTTATGACATATATTTGTTTTCCCTTTCAGATCAACCTTTGAATCGAATGCCATCTCAATAGCATTCAAGTTTCAGAGTCTTGAGCTCAACAACCAGGTAAACTGATGTGAATTACACCATTCACCTGGCTTTACTGGAATTCTCTTCCAAGGGAATGTTTTCCAGCAAGTTATAACCCCCAGCAATTTAAATCCAGTTGCTTTAAATATTTTATGAGTGGAGGATGCCAATAGGCAAATGGAACCATTCATTTATTTGTTTTTTCCTTTCCTCCACTCACTATATGTAAAAAAAAAAAAAAAAACCTATTGGTTCAATATTAATTTTATTATTATGATGTTTGTAAATGTTAAGTGATTTCCTTTTGCTGAGGGAAGTCTTCATCTGTGTTATATTGGTTAACCCTTGCACTTCTCTGATGGATATTCTTTTATTAAGACTTAAAGCTAATAAAAAAAAAAGTGCAGAATGCTTGTATCTTAAGACTGTGAATCCCTTTAAATTTCATTATTACAGTACAGTTAAGTAGTTCCATTCAACCCTGTCTTTGAAAAATGATATGCTGTATATGAATTTTCAGGATCCAGGATAATATATAGAATTTATTTAATCTCGCAACTAAATTTCTTCCTCTTTGTCTGCTCCCTCCTCACAGCAGACTGAGGAGGGGGAATGGAGGGTAGAGGAGGTTGCTGATGTGGAAGCTGAGGTGACTGCCCTGGAGGCTGAGATTGAGAGCCTTACAAGCCCAAACATTGATCCCCTACCCATACAACAAGTCATGAACCTCTTGTAAGGCAGAGGAAATATTGCTTTATTCAACACAGAGCAGTATAGTGATCAAAAGGAAATATTAATAAATAAAAAAAGCTTGGACATGTAGAGGGAGGTGCTCAAGTATCTGCCCCCCCCCCTTTTTTTTTATTAATCTATCTGAAAAATATACAGTAGCCTATACTGTATATATATCTTGAGCAGTATTCATGGTTGATTATCTGGTCTCTTGTTTGGTGAATGCATTTAGCATTTTTTTATTTAAATAATTTTAAATTTGGCTTAGTCTCTACTTGTAAATTAATAATTCTGGTTATTGTTCTTTACCATAAGTATGAAACTCTATGATCAGACCCAAATATGAATTTACCCCATGCAGAGTTTCTCTTGCTTTTTTGGATAATTATGTTTTTTCTTTTCATGTTGGCTGTTACATAGGGACGAACATATGGATTTAGAAATCTGAGTGTTTGGGTTGATCCTTCAAGGGGTTAACAATCCAAAATGTATTTGACACATTATTTGTGTGTCTGTTTGGAAAAGTGAACATCATGACTCAAATTAATGCAATCTTTATTCCATCAGATTTAATTTCCAAGACGAAAAGTACAGCCATGATATTTACCATGATTTTCTGTAACTGGTAGATTGATTAGTTCATAATCTTCACATGCTTACTCTGCAGGAAGGAATTCTCTGCTGCCATCAAGACCCAGGAAACTATTGCACTTGAACTGGGTGAGAAGCAAGCCAGACTGGAAATGGATATTGTGAAATTCCAAGAATCAGAAACACCACAACTCTCCCAGAACTGAATAATCTGTTGTAACCTCCACACCCTCACCATAACATGTTCACCTGCTTCATCTTTTCATACACTACTCCAGGTCTCATGATTAGGTTTTTTAGTTAAGATACCAGTAGCTTTAGTTTATCTTTCCTGTTCGATTTGGCTAGCTTACAATTCATACTTTCGTTAGATATATTCGGTTACTTCATGTCTGTTTAAGGTTGGTATTACTCTGGGTTGATTGGGTTTAGTTTTGTTGTACTTAGTGGTCTCAAGTTAGTTTGATATGGATTATGATTTACGAGTGGGAACATTAGTTACTTCTCTTCTTATGACTATATTCTGTATATGTGGTTAATTTTGTTAAAGATGAAATATACAGGTGCAGATGATATAAGGACTATATTCTGTATATGTGGTTAATTTTGTTAAAGATGAAATATACAGGTGCAGATGATATAAGGACACCCCATTAGCTATTTTTATAATTTGTAGATCACTGCTGAAAGTAGCAATGTATATTATGCCTTCCCTTGACTGAGCATCACAATTTGTAGGTTACAGAGCAGAATTTTACATCTCTGTTTTAGTTTTACATAATTATGGACTCTGCTATCAACTGTAGTAAGTTATCAAATATAGCAAAAATGGACTGTATGTCCCCACAACTACCTGTAGTAGTCAAGTGGTGACACTAGACAGCAGTGGTATAGTTGTAGTAACTTCCTCACAGTCGAATTTACTATTTGAAATTTCACATACTGTACATTTTCCTCCCTGTTGTAGCTTCTTCCATTGTCTACTAAACTATATATTATCCTGTCCCATATTTTCATTTTACCTCTAGCACCTATGGGGTGCTAGGACCTCAAATTGTGACTACTCTTTTATCATTGCCATCACTATTTTTAAGACTACCCTGACCAACTCCCAACTATCGGCCCAGTGGGGCTGACTTCATTCTCTGTGAATATTAGTTATCCCCCACAGGGATAGAATAAAGATTGTTGTAGGATCTGGTCACTTTCTAGTGGATTTGACGAGATCTGCCCACATGGATTAAAAATCCACGTGAGGTGTACTGCAACCGGAGGTCTTTTTTTTTTTTTTTTTTTTTTTTTTCACTGCTGTGTGGACCGCCAGCACACGGGGGTGCATTTCCCTTTGCATGCAGCAGTGTAAACTCCCTCCCCCTTATGGTCCCTTCAGGGCTGGTCTCATGGAAGGTACGGCCCCACTTGTAGCTCTTGTGGTAACGTGGACTTGGGCCCACAGCACTGGCTGTGGGATCAAAGCCTTTCCCCCAATCTCCCTGGCAGTCGGAGGCCCCCAGACTCCCTGGTCCAGTAAGCTCTGGTCCCATTTCCTTGGGATGTGCTTCGGTAGCCCAGGCATATAGGGCCAGCCCCTCCTTTATTTTAATTTGTTTTTTTCACTGCGACCAGAATGTACCAGGGGTCTGTGAGGCAGGAGGCCATTCTGCCCCGGGAGAACAGCAACAACAACAACAACTCCCAACTATTTTGTTATGCCAGAAAACAACTGCATTCATTAAAGATTAGAGGTGAATTATTAACTGCCAATATTAACTACAGATAATAGTATTTAACTAACTAGGAAGAAACCAGGAATACAAAAATGAGAATGGTATAGAAATGCAGTGTATCCATTTCTTCAAGGATGCTGCTTGGGGATATACCCCAAAGGAGGAGGGTGGATCATGTCACTCGACCCCCCAAGCAGATGTGATGAGGAAAGAGCCAAGTCATGATTATATACAAGCCCTAAACATTGGCTAGGGTTATGAATAAGCACCTCCGCATCCACCTCGATGCCTCGGCCCTCAGGCCGATATTCTACTTGTAGAATCTCGTCAAATCCACTAGAAAGTGACCAGATCACTTACCAGGTAGGGCCCTACTCAGCTCACAGCAGCAACGGCTAGGAGCGAGCAGAAGCCCAAGTCAAGGCTGGCCTAGGGTACTCCAGCCAGGTGTTTAGGCGTAATGGCATTGGGAATAAAATATGGTGGCTGGGGAGATGTACCCCCATATGGAAAAACAACTACTGACGGTCAATAGGAATTGTAGGACAGTTAGTAGGTGGTTGTAAGAAAGAAGAGAAGTGATGAGATTTGTAAGCAAGCGTTCAGTTTTCAGCAATATTCATAAAGAGAGTTTCCCAATTCTGCGTGTAGGAGTAATTTAAAATATCTTTGGTTTGGTGCATTAATAGTACCCTCTGAGAGTGAGTTCCACATACCGTTTAATCACCCTACAGGAATAGAATCTTTTCCTGATCTCGGTGCTGGAGTATTGAACCTGGATCTTAAAACTATGTCCTCTGGTACCAGAGTTGGGGGCCATTACAAAAAGATCAACTGGAACAATAGGAGAGAGACCATATGAAAAATATGATAACAATATATTAGGTCAGATCGGAGAAGACGACCTTTTACAGAGTACAGGTTTAGACTTCGTAGGCGACCATCTTTCAGCCCAGATACTTGTTTCGTCCATCGTCTCTGAACAGACTCAAGGAGTCATGTCCATGATATAACCCTGTTTCCAAAGGGGAGAAGCAAAATCAGTTACTGGTCTAATATCAGTGATCAAGAGAGTTTTCATAAAGTTTGGTGAACGGTTGACTGTACTCTTCAGTAGGTTAGTAGGAATACCCCCAGCCTTGTTGACAGTGGCTCTTATAATGATGGTGAAATTTAGGGGTTGAAGAGATAATTACTCCCAAATCCTTCTGTGTATCAGATCCTACAACAATCTTTATTCTAGCCCTGTGGGGGATGGCTAGTATTCACAGACAAAATAGTCAGCCTCCCTGGGCAAATCCCACACAGTACTATGCTGTGACTGATGATTGATGAAAACAGAGGGGCCGTTGAAAAGGGTATCCTCGACACCATCATCGCATTATGGGAAGTGTGGTGTCAACACTACAGTGCTTCCATTTTAGGGTAAAATACCCTAATCTAGGGTAATCAGACCCTCTTTAGGGGTAGTATTCAGGGTAACTTTAGTGCAAATATTTTTTAATATACGTGTCAAAATCTATCTATAATTAAGAATAGTACACAAAGCTATTGTAGACATTAACAAAAAAGTCAGAAGTTAATTAATATTGAGGTTACATGTTTACATTGCTTTGTGGTAATTTTGCTAAACCCATCAAGTTCTCCATAATCCAGTGTATCGGGGGCTTCGGGGCATAACCCAGCTACCGTGATGCAGGCCACTGGTTGTGGCAGTATATATAATCTATTTTAGATAGTCATATATGATCCTAAATGACTGTGCAATAATGCATTACATTATTTTACGATGTTGCCGACTATTTAGGGTAATACTTAGTAGTATAGGGTAAAACTGGCTCGATTCTAGGGTAATATTTTTGGAGCTCGTGGAAACCCTGCAACACTGACAACAACAAACACAAACTTGGAGAGTGGTGAAACACGTGTGGATATAAGTACATCAACTCTCATATTATACGATATTCAAGATGGCTGAAGGAAGTAAAATATTTACTCCTTATAGAGCTTTAGGCTTGGTAAGCACAAATATTCCATTATTAACACGTTACATACATCAACGTAAGGAAAATTTGATAACTACAGTTGTTGGGAATACTTTCCATACATATGGGTGTTCCAAGCTGAAGCTGCTCAGTGTAGGTAGTCCTCATAAGAGCCCAATTATTGCTATGGCTGGGGATACCTATCATGTATACACATCTTGCAATAAAACTATATATGCTTGGCGACGTGGAACTGAACTTAAAGCCATGTATGTTGGTCACAAGGCTGATGTACACCTTATGCAACCATTTGGTCCACATTTGATTGCTATAGATAAACTTAATGTGATGTGTGTGTGGGATATCAAAGCAAAAACTTTACATTTGGAAATGGACTTTCCTACTGAATCTTTTGCTATATCTGCTATTGTACATCCAGCAACATATATAAACAAAGTTTTGTTGGGCAGCAAACAAGGAAAGATGCAACTTTGGAATTTGAATACCTGCAAGCTACTGTATAATTATGTTGGATGGGATTCTGCAATATGTGTTTTGAAGCAAGCACCAGCCTTGGATGTAATTGCAGTAGGCCTAAGTAATGGAAAAATCATCCTTCATAATATCAGATATGATGAAAGCATTGTGGAATTCACACAGGAATGGGGCAGAGTAACATCAATAAGTTTCAGAACAGATGGATTTCCAGTGATGGTGACAGGAAGTGAGATTGGACACCTGGCACTGTGGGACCTTAAAGAAAGAAAGCTACTTTCCCAAGTACGATTTGTGCACCGTGGATTGGTTGCTGGGTTGGAGTGTCTTCCAGGTGAACCTCTCATGATAACGAGTTCACCTGATAACTCCCTCAAGATGTGGATATTTGATCTTCCAGATGGAGGAGCAAGGTTATTGAAACTGGTAGAAGGTCACTCTGCACCACCTCTCTGTGCCAGATTTTATGGAAGCACCAAAGTCTTAGGAGATAATGTCATTACTGCTGGTGAAGATTCTTCAGTGATGTGTTTTTCAACTGTAGCAGATATAAACAAAAATTTTGGATTTGCCTCTTATAACAGAAAGTCGTTCAAGAGGTTGAATGATAAAACCCAGATAATGCCTGCAATCACACGTTTTGCCTTTGAAACAACAAAGGAGAGAATCTGGGATGGTGCAGCTGCAATTCACTATGGACATTCCCTTGTGACAACATGGTCATTTTATTCACAGACAATGGGAGAACATAAGTTGCAACATGAACGCTTTAAAGAAGAGACATATAGGCACTGTGTTGCTACTTGCTTGGATTTAACAGCATGTGGAAACTTTGTGATTATTGGATATGATTCAGGTCATATAGACAAATATAACATGCAGTCAGGACAGCATAGAGGTAGCTTTGGTAATCCAGTTGCTCACGTTGGTGGAGTTCAGGATCTTGCAGCAGATGGAATAAACATGTTTGTAGTGTCAGGAGGGCAGGAAGGAGATCTAAAGTGGTGGAGGATGAGGGACAGTTCGTGTATAAAAACACTGTCTTTGGATGAATCTATATCTAAGATGTTTCTCCATAGGGACTCTGGACTTTTAGGTGTTGCCCTTGAGGACTGGAGTATCCAGGTTGTAGATGTGGATACAAAGTGTGTTGTAAGAAAGCTATATGGACATCACAATCAATTGACTGACATAGCATTCAGCCCAGACTCCAAGTGGCTTATCAGTTCATCAATGGACAAGACAATAAGAACCTGGGACATTCCCTCAGGTGCTTGTGTGGATTGTTTTGCAGTACCCATTCCATGCACCTCTATTGCTGTATCACCTTCTGGAGACTTTTTAGCAACTGTACACACTGATCAGCTAGGTGTGTACCTTTGGTCAAACAAAGCTCTTTTTCATCATCTCTCGCTGCGACCTTTGACTTCGGATCACCAGGCTACTACTGTATGTCTTCCATCAGCAGGAGCTGCAGAGTTCCAGGTGGCAGAAGCTGAGGAAGCTGTTGAAGACACAAAAGATGAAGATGAAGAATATATATCTCCCCAACAAATATCTGAAGAACTTATTACTTTGGCTATGTTACCAACTTCAAGATGGTTGAACTTGCTTAGTCTTGATGTTATAAGGAAAAGAAACAAGCCTATTGAACCACCCAAAGTTCCAAAGTCAGCTCCATTTTTCATTCCCACTGTGCCTGGTCTAGAGTTTAAGTTTGCACCTACTGAAACAGAAAAAAGTGCTACAAACTCAAAGGTGAAGCCTGTGAAGTCTTTTGAAGTGTTAACAGATTTTGGAAAGAAGTTGAAGGCTGGAGAATATGAGAGTGCTCTGAAAATGTTGATGGATCAAGGCCCCTCGGGAGTGGAGGTTGAAATTCGTGGTCTTGATCCAGATGTAGGTGGTTCAGAAGAAGTGATGATCCAGTTCTTGGAAATGGTCCGATGGGCTTTAACTATGCAGTGTAATTTTGAAGCTGTTCAAGGATATCTAGGGTTGTTCCTTAAGCTTCATGCAAATTATATTATGGACAATTCTGCTGTGTCTGAAAAGTGTGAAGAGTTGTATGCTGTTCAGGGCAAGGCATGGCATAAAATACGTGACTCCATGGATCAAACACTTTCTCTTGTATCATATTTTAAAAATGCTGCTTTAATCAGTTACTGAATCTTGTTTGATAATGTTTTGTTATATATGTTAATTTTGCATCATATAAATAGTTTAGGTACTATTTGTGAAATAGGATTCAGATTATTTTTTTTCCTTAATTAGTACTGTATTTACAATCCATAATATCTAGCCCACCCAGTATGGATGAAGTAATGACAAAGTACATACAGTATATTGTTTCTACTTTGGTTTTACATATTGACAACCATTAGGTAATGTACTGTACCGTATTCCATTGTGTAATAAGTAACCCTACACAGCCAATCATCATATGAAAGGATATTATTGGGAGGGACAAGACTAAGGTGAGAGTATTGTAAGTGAGTCACATTGAATGATAGACTGACAAATGAGGAATTCCAGGAGCTGTGGGACAGTGAATGTGTTGAAAAATGCAAAGAATACTTGGCCACTTGGTATAAATGGAAAGTGAGAGGGTGACTAGAATGGAGTATGGAGTATGGAGATGAAAGGGTCAAGAAGGGAGAGATCAAAAAGGAAGTTGGGGAATAGAATGGAGAAGTATAAGGAAGAGAGGGTTGTGAATTGGAGAGAAGGATGAGTGTTGGCAAGGTACAGAATAGTCTGTAAGATGTGTCTTGACATCCACCTCACTTGGGGTTACTGTATCAATCAATCGATATATAGAATTGTTTTAAACTGTCCTGGATGTGCTAGGAATTGTGGATTGATGACTGTATTTTTTACTGTATTTATATGAAGGAATCCTATACTTACTCAGGATAAAACATATGAACTCACTGTGGAATTCAACACAGTTTGTTGAAGCATATGACTATTGATGATCGACAAGGTTACGTTCTAAATGAGTAATGTAATGTGTGCACGTGTAGATAAATTAGTTGTGTAGATATTCATTGAGAAATAATTACATTTACTGTACTGTATTGAATTAAGTAGATTTAAAAAGTACAGTACCAGGATATGGACTGCACAGATAATATTGATTAATAATTAACAGGACTAGGGACTTTTTTAAGTTACCGGGTAATATATAATTACCATAAAAATCAAGGAGAGGAATACAGTACTGTTTATGGTAGACTCAAGACTGCAACCATTTATTCTTTTTTGAGTAGCAACTGTACAGTATTCTGTCATTTTTTTCAAATCCAAGGTCTTCGGAATTAAAGAGTGGATCTTCATTATTGTATGCTGTAAATATAGTTACCAAAGTGGCTCACAGTCAAAGTCCTACATCACCTTTGAATGAAACAACCTCAAAAAATTATATACAATTATAGCTGTTTTAATATTGGCTCATAAGATTCGTTCAAGTGGCTCACTTTCGTTCACCTGATGGAGGACATTTGACCGTGACTGTACATCCTAAACATCATTAACCCAGAGTACAGCATGTTAGTCATGATATCATCATCATCATTATTACCCCATTTCCCTTCTATCAAGGTTTGGGGGGGTCTAGAGCCAGGGATGAAAGATGAATAACAAAGGAAGGGATAAAAATAACCTGTAAAATGGGTCACACTCGCATGCATTCCTCCTTTCAAGCCCATTAAATACTCATCTCCCCTCACAAAAGTCTTCTCAAAACTTTTTACCAAGAAGTTTAGTTCCTATACAGTACTGTAAATTTTATTATTGCTGGTTAGAGTACATTATGTACAGCCGGCTCCACTGCTGTGAGGGCCATACATACAGATTATTATTTCATTGTCATTCATTTCGCTCAGCATACAAGCCTGCCAACCCCTATTCCCATCTCTTTCTTATTAGTGAGTACTTCAGATGTGTGTCTCGGACCAAAGTTTGTGGTTCACACCTGGGAAAGGGAGCGCTAAAAACACTGCAGTGGCCCTCACGGCAGTGGAGCCAGCTGTACCATCACTTTACCTTTTGCCAACTAGGCTATGTGAATTGAAGTGAATGCACTTTTTTATCATGATATACCCGGTACTGTATCTGATTAATTGTTACTACCTTAGTGAAATATGTTTAAGCTCTGTTTGTGGCATTCCACCATTGTGTACCCTGTAAGGGGATATTGCCTTTGAAACCAAGCTAATCACTTGTAAACCTCTGACTGTTCCTGGTTTCCTTCTATTCCTTTTGTGCTTACTGTCCATCCTGTCTATCACTTTCCCCCTTCTAGGCCTAGTATGGTCTTCTTACTTCAATTCCACCATTGTGCAGCTGGCATTGTCCCAACTTTGTTCTTCAATTTCATTATATTTCATTATATTATATATGCTATAACTATGTTGTCAAATGTCTGGAACAAATATGTGATAATGTTGCCCACAAGGGTATTCCACATAGTGTTGTCCACATGTTCAGTCAAAGGTATAGCAGAGAATGAGAGTGGAATGAGGAAACAGTAGTACAATACTGTACAAAATATGGAATTGTGCTTTAACCATAGATATACTGTACAGTATATAGCAGTTTCTTGAGGAGTGATATTCCAGATTCATTTTATTCACCACAGCATCCATTGTGGTTCAGCTTCATTACTTAGGGTCGTGTTATTAAACTTCTTCTTCGAGGAAATGGCATTTCGTCACTAAATTCTCTTTGCTTAATAATGGAAAGCAATAATTATCCTCGAAAAAGTAGTTATATAATACCACCTGTAGGGTCATGAACAAGGTGTGTCAGTTGGAATCCTGGCATTAATTGGGGTGTACAAATATAGTCATTTCAGCCAAGCACAGTAGGGGATTCATTTCAGTTGGAGAATTAACCTCAAGTGAATTGAATACATAAGTTATTTTTTCTCTGAATAATATAAGACAATGGTACAATGGCGGTATTATTAGACATATGTGCTTGAATCCATAGGTTGGTACAGGTATATGAAGAAAATTGAAGAAATTCTACATGTTTGTGTAAATGTACAGTAATTTAAAATCTATTATTATTTTTGTCTTTTGACATTATTAATGCTGTAGTCGTAATAAACAAATGAAAAAAAAAAAAAAAAATTCTCATATCACCCAGGATGGCTTTGAACAAAATATATAAAAAAATATAAAGATGTACTAGTATTAAGTTTTATATGATACCCCATAACAAGGAATAATATATGTCGGTGAGGACAAATATAAAAGAAATGCTTGGAAACAGTATAATTATAGTATTGTTGAATATACAGAAGGACACATCACTGGCCTTTCTCCAGTCCATAGCTTCATGCAGTACAATAAATGTGACAATAATATAATGATGAAATCACTGGTTTCATTGCATTAAATATTTTTAACACTATATGTATGTGGTCCTGGAAGTATGCTACACCTTAAATTAAAATAATTACAGTAGTTTAACTTCTAATTTAGTTGTCATGAAAATCTGATACTCCTGCCATGTTTGTGTAGTGCCAAGCTCTATCAGATTAATCAGTTATGATTTTGAGATAGATGAATAGTTAACCTATGCCAATTTCAAGGGTCTTGGCACCCCTTTCCCTCGTCCTACACTATAGCCTGCAAGGTCGTTCATTCTCAAAATATCAATTCTTATTTAATTACCAGCCCTTTTTCATTAATATAATGAGCGAAAGACAGGAAATAACATGCAGGTTTTATTTTAGTATACCTTGGTTTGAACAGTAAATACAATTTGACGAACATATAAGGATAAATTATATTTCTTGAACGAAAATCACCGCATACCGAGACATCACTTCCTAGCGAGAACGTACTAATAATAAAGGAGCGCCGTTGAAAAGACTACATAATTTCTGAAACAACAACAACGCATCAGTGTCGCCAAGTATGGGAAATGTTCCCTAGACATGGAAAATTAGAGGTACCAATGGGGAAATTATACAAAGATTGTTATTTTATCATTATTATATTAATTATTATTGGTATTATTTTTTAAATTATGATTGGTATTATTTTTTTTATTATTATTGGTATTATTTTTTTTATTATTATTGGTATTATTATTTTAATTAAATTATTCATTATTATCGATATTATTATTTTCATTATTTTTTTCTTTATTATTGGTGGTATTATTTTCATTATTTTCATTGTTAATAGTATTATTTTCATTATTATTGGTATTATTATTTTCATTATTGGTATTATTTTCATTATTATTAGTATTATTATTTTCATTATTATTGGTTTTATTATTTTCAATATTCGTATTATGGTTTTCATTATTATTGGTATTATTATTTTCATTATTGGTATTATTATTTTCATTATTATTAGTATTATTTTCATTATTATTGGTATGATTATTTTCATTATTATTGGTATTATTATATTCATTATTATTGGTATTATTATATTAATTATTATTGTTATTATTTTCATTATATTGTTATTGTTGTTATTATTATTATTATTAGGGAAGGGATATCTTTATTTGGTGTGTTTTGATTTGATTTGTGAGTTTTCAATACTATATAAAAGTTATCAATGAAGTTCGTCAATAGTATATAGTAACATCTCTATAGGTTGTTACTACCTGGGGGTGCACCAAACTCACAAGGAATTACACTGGGTTTGTTAGATATGTTTATACAGGTGTGTTGTTGTATTTGGTACATGCACTCTCTAGACTCCAGCCAGGGAGCCTGGGTTAAGGTAAGTATAGACAGCGAGCACTTGAGTTTGGGTGCAGGAGTTGGGCAGCTGGACAGGTAGGTGAGCAGCTAGTGGGCAGTAGAGAGTAACAGCAGGTAGGTCGGCAGCAGGCAGGTAGGTGAGCAGCTATAGTAGGTAGCTGGCTGGACTGGAGAGCTGTGGGCAGGAGTGGGGCCAGCGGGCAGGCAGGTGTGTCCAGGAGGGCTGCTGGCGGTGAATGACCATTTGAGCAGCGTTTCCAGATGCCTAGCTGTCACCACTATCCTGGGAAATCAAGGCAAAATATTCTACATATATATATATGTATATAACTTGATTATCCATCTAATACATTTAGTTGTGTAATTTCGACAGAATCTGGCTACTGGCTTCCTTTTGCTGTACGTGCTTTTGTGTTTTTGCCCGCTATGTATGGGTGGCCAAAGGAATTTGTACACACGTTATATGATAGAAGAGGTTCATCATAATTTTGAAAGCACTGCCATGAATGACCCAGTCTGCAAAACAATGAACCCAAAATAATACTGCCTGGCAGTTATAATTGTATACACTTTCATTACCCATATACAGTATTATAAGCATACCAAGTAAAGGTCGTGTGTACGAATTCTTATGGCCAGCCCAATAATACAATTTATGACGTACACGATTCAGATATCTCGTCAGGTCGCAGCGGTAGACTGGAGACTATTATAGCTGGACTGACTCATGTCCAGCGTTAACAGGTGGATTTACCCAAAATATCGTACCAAACGTGCAAATATTATCGTACCAGGCTTGAACAGAACAATAGTATGAATTTCGCCTATAAAAGGTATTGCAAAGACAAATTATGAATATTACATACAGTACAGAGTTACAAAAAAAGAATACACTTACCAAATCGCTCATCATCCCCTTCATTGAAGAAGACCTCTACATCTTAAATTGTAATATTTGGTTTCAAACTTTCAATCCTTTCGTTACTGTAAACCTTCTACGAGATTGTTAGGGTTCAACGGTCAATTTATGAGCCCATGGACATTTTTTTTTTTTTATCTCGATCGAAACTCGCTCCGTAATTAAAGCTACGGACACTGGATATGTACAGCCGACAACATAAATTCGCGTCCATCTTATGCACTTGGTAATGCTAATATGACCAGATAGATGCATTCTGAACCAGTTTCTATCTTAAAAACATGTGTCATTTACCACATGTGAAGTATATCTATCATCACTGCATTCAAATTGTGTTACAACATCAATATAGCTCATACATACATAGGTAGAAATGAAGCGAACTTATGCTGCCGACTGTACTGTACTACCACACACAACACAGCAGCCAGCGGTAGAGGCTGCACCGTAGTCCGTAGAGCGCACCAGTCTCATTCACGTTCGATTCAGGAGAGGGTGGGGGGTCGGGCACAGGTGACAGGAGGGACTTGTTAAATTTAGTCATTATCGATCGGTGAGAGATAGAGCATTTTTATTTTATTTCTAACAATTTCCTAAACAGCTTTCAAATTATCGTACAAATTCATTGGATTTTTTGTACAAAATGCTAAAATATCGCATTATTGTACGCACTGTGTATCATTACATTGTACAAAGGGTCAAATTATCGTACGACTGGGAACGCTGCTCAAGACTGGCTGCTGGTATATACGGTAGGACTCCACAGAGGCTCAGCCATCTGGCATCTGCAGGCTGGACGAAAAGCACACGTGTCCACTGTTGCCACTTTTTCAAGCATGTTGTGACTTGTGCTCTAGAATTTGCCTCTGGTCATCGTTAGTTTTCCGCTAGATTTTTCATCAGTAGCACTAGAAAAGTAGCTAGATTATCCTAAGGCTTTTAATGGCTATTAATTTTACTTCATGTACTGAACGCTTTCATGTAAAACATTTAAAATGCAATGAAATGACTGGAAGCAGAAGCTAAACAAAATTATAGAAACTATATTTTTTTAAATGACACAAAATAAAAGACAACTTTTTAAAAATTAATAGAAATATCACCTGGGAAATAGTTTGCCATCATGTAGCCTACTAGACTGTTAAAGTCTTAAACTACAATAAGTAATCACTGTCACTGTCTTCAATATCTAAACTATCATCATCCTCGTGGTCATTGCAAGAGGATTCCTCTGATGCAAAACTCAGGTGGTCCTTGAAGCTGCTGTGCTTATGTAGGATGATTCCAAATTACCTATCTTATTAATTTTATTTATTTATGCAATGTCTGTGCTGGAAGAATATAATCTCTGCAACACTTGTTGTGTCGTCTTAAACCATACTTTATGTGCAGAAGTGAGTTTCCTAACTTTGTTCCCATTTTGTTCCTCAATTTTTATTTTGTAACAAATTATGTAATTCAAAATACAATCATTAACATGACAGGTAAGAAAGATACTAAATTAAAATAGAATAAAAGGCATTCTTTAAGTTTACACAATGCAGAATACTCTAGATTAAGTCAGTTCGTTGGACGCGCTAGATAAAGCGCTAGGCGCTAGATCATAATTTTGACCATGGCAGATTTTATGCTGATGCGCTAGATCTAGCGCGAAATGCGCCAAAATGGCCACACTGCGTGACGTGTCCCTGCTGGAATCATTCATCATCATCATCATCATCATGGAAGGGCTGAGTGAGTTGCCACTTCTCGCCAGCGTGAAGACTCGTGGAAAAAAATACAGACTATAAACCGTAAAATCTTGAAATTTAAGAGTTTTTAAAGGATTATTTCTGGCTAACCATGAAAAATCTGGATATGTTCACCAAAATTCTGGAATTCTGGCATTAGTTATAAAAATCTGGTGAAATCCAGACTTTTCTGGGCATCTGGCACCGTTGCATTGAGTGTGTTTCCAGCTGGCCCTTTTTGCGGTGAGGCTGTGCTTGCAGATGTGGTTAGCAGCGGCAGGTTTAAAAAATTAGAGAGTTGAGACCCTCCTGTAGCCTATAGGGTCTCTAGTCTCTCTACGGCAACTGGTGAGAGCCGGGATATAATTATATGCCATGTAATGGAGAGCTCGCCATTCACTACAAGTACGAGTCTTTTATTTATTATAGCGTTATATCAATATATCTACTCACCTTTCAACGTTATTTCTTAATAAGGCAACATAATGTAATAACAAAGTATATGTATTTCTAATTAAAATGCATATAATAATATAATATCATATTTTGACACACGATATATTAATAAGAAGATGGGGTAAATATAAGACTACCTTCAAGAGTAAACAGGGAATTTTTGAGGTAAAAAGGGAAATTCTAAAGGTTAGGTTGAGGAAATGTTGTGAAGCACACCTGGCAAGTTGGCAACACTGAACATTTTGTTGTTATTATTACTGAGTTTTGTTGACAACTTGACACTGTGATGATGGCAGATCCATTAACCAATTATCCTTTACTACAGGTAGGGTGTCATACCAGTTTTCACCATCTCATGAGTATATTGGTTAATACTTTGGTTAATATGAAGAAATCTAAATAAATGTGATGATTATATATGAAGAAATCTAAATAAATATGATGAAGAAATTATAAAAATATGACGATTAAAAGTATGAAGAAATCTATAAAAATATGGGTATGATTAATTGTATGAAGAAATCTATGGTATTTATTGAAAGAATTACCGTTTTGCAGCAGTGTTGCCAGATCCAGCTGGGTGCCAGTAATTTACCCCCGTCATTTTCTGTACTTTACCACGGTTATTTCCCGGTAGTTTGCCCAGGTTAGGTCCCAGTAGTTTGCCCAGGTTAGGTCCCGGTAGTCTGATGCGGTCTAGGTTAGGTTAGGTCAGGTGAGGTAAGGTCAGGTTAATTTCAAAATGCCCCATTTGAATATGCCCTATCTTGGAAATGGGGCATTTGCGGAGGAAATGCCATTGAGGAAAATAGTCTTAGAATGGTCTAAATAACTGGGTAATGAAGGTAGAAAAAACGTACCCAATAACGGTAATTCTTTCAATATTTATCAAATCTATTAAAATATGACCATTAAAAGTATGAAGAAATTTATAAAAATATGACGATTAAAAGTATGAAGAAATCTATAAAAATATGACGATTAAAAAGTATGAAGAAATCTATAAAAATATGACGATTAAAAGTATGAAGAAATCTATAAAAATATGACGATTAAAAAGTATGAAGAAATCTATAAAAATATGACGATTAAAAGTATGAAGAAATCAATATAACTACCTGGACAAACTACCGGGACCTAACCTGGACAAACTACCGGGACCTAACCTGGGCAAACTACCGGGAAATAACCATGGTAAAGTACAGGGCAAAATACTGGGACCTAGCCTGATCTGGCAACACTGCTACAAAACGGTAATTCTTTCAATAAATACCAAATTATGATCATTAAAAGTATGAAAAAATGCTTAAGGGGATAGTATACATTTGGTTCTTTGTAGTCCCTTGATTCCTTCAAAGTATGCCAGGAAACAGGACAAGAATAACAAAAATAATGGTGGTCTGTTGCTTGGAATTGTTTGGAGGAATCAGTTGCTCCAAATTTACCACCAACACTGTACAACCCCATTAAATAATTTGGTAAAGTTTAAAAAGAGCCAAAGAAATAGAACACACAATTTTTTCCTTTATTTTTAGAGTATTCATCATTCCCTGTTTTAATATTTTGAAATATAAGTACCCCAGTGCATCTTGACCATGTTTGATTCCCCCCCCCCCTTCATCAAGAGGCTGGATTGAGGGGATAAAAATTGGTAAATAATGCATTAAGTACGGTAGTTATTATTTATAATTTTTAAAGTTAGTCTGGCTATTTATTTACTTTATAGTCTTTCTGTAGTATGTACATTATTTCTGCCTTCATAAAAATATTTACCGTACTTCTTTAACAGCAAATACTGCCAGAAGCATATGAATACCGCATCTGTAAGTTTGTGGAGATCAGCCCCAAAATAGAATCTGGCGAGGAGAACAAACAGGCCCCATTCACCCAGTTTGAGGCCACCATCCGACTGAAACTGAAGACAAAGACTGAGGCCAGAGCATGGATCAAGGCCATGGAAAAAACCTCAGCTGTTACATGGAGGGTAGACAAGACTTACCCAGTGTGTGGAGGAAAAAAGACTCAAAATGTTTACCGGGTAAGTTTGTAAATGAATAAAGCGTTGCCACAAATGATAGATGTTGTGTAAGACGTTCCAATTTCTTGTAGGGTTTTGAAGTACCTGTACTGTACAATTTTCCTGACAAGGCTAAGTATGGTTTATGGCTTAAGTATATAATGAGCATTCCATTATTACTTTTAATTTTCAACTGGTATAGGCCTATGTGTATGAAAATGCAGTTCATTGTGTGTTCTAACTCAAGTAATTTTATTTATTGAGCATTGCATTAATACTTTTAATCTCCAACAGTTGTATGTTTGCAGAACTAACCCCTCCCTGCCCCAGGGAGGGGTCAGCTCTTTATATGATGGAATTGTAGCTCCATGCACTAAAATACCTTACTTTTCATGATTTATGCCACCTATGGATAGGTGGTGGAAGTGAGACATTATTTCTGTGGATGGATCACATTGTGTGTTTGTCATCAGATTGACATGAGGTGCCAACATCGGACATACTCAAGGTCACTAACAGCATCCCAGAAGCCTTCATCAAAGAATACCTGGTGCCCAGCCAAGATGTTCCTGGTGGTGAAGAGGACTCATATGGCCAGTGGCAAGATGTCACAGTAAGTAATGATAGTATACTCCTTTCCCTTGGAACTTTGATCCACATGTTGTATCTACTTGTATATTATGGCTATATTGTGTGAATATTCATTTCTAATTCATGAAGATGTTAGAGATTCATGTCATTCATAAGTACTATAACCTACAAACCCTCCTGCTCTTGTCAAGAAAGTGTAAATATGGTCCATCTTTACCTACACAATTCCAAAATACATCACTTAGAAGATCCCACTGATATAGTTGAAGGTGAACTGCAGAGGGTGGTGGCACTGGTGGATGACTTTTATGTTGTGTGTAGAAGAAAGCTAAATTGATGTCTGTAAGAATATGATGATGGTGATAAGGTGTTAATAACTGTCATTTGCTACCATTATCCGATGCAGAGAAATCAGCCATATGACGGTACAATATTTATTATTTCCAGAGGACAAGTGATCATTCATCATTTCATCAAGTTTAACAGTACAAGAGGAGAATGATAAATTCATGCCCTGAGAACAGAGACAAACTATACAGTTTTCACTAAATGTGTGTGGGGTGTCCAAGCCAGAACAGAGCCCAATATCTAAGTGTTGTAAGACCTATCTTCAATAACTCCTTTTGTGAAATATGTGGATTGCTTGTCTGAAAGCCACATAACCCAATGGCCCCCTGCATTTGCTTTTTTCACATTAATTTATTATAATTATAGATTACAGTTTCTAAAAATGTATGTACAGTGTCTTATAAGGAAGGATGTCTATACTGTACTCTGTATTTTTTTATTACCTGTATGTTAAATATGTTCAATATATATATGGATGGTTGTATGAGAGAGGTGAAAGCCAAAGTGAATGGTCTGGGGGTGAAGTTGAGGCTGAATGAAACAAACTGGTCCCTGGTGGCAAGTTTGTTTGCGGATGACACTGTGCTGATGGCTGAGAATGAAAGGAATTTACTGAGAGTGGTGGACGAATTTCAGTCTGTGTGTAAACGAAGGAAACTGAAGGTGAATGTGGGCAAAAGTAAAGTGATGGTATTTGAAAGAGCAGAAACTGAAGTGATTGACTTTGCTACACCTTACAGAGTGGCTGTACCAACTGGGACGAAGTGTGAGATAACTCTGAGGGGCGAGAGGATGGAGGAAGTGAAGGAGTTTAAGTACCTGGGTACAGTTATGTGTAAACATGGAAGTATGGAAGGAGAAATTAGGGAGAGAGCAGTGAAGGGTAGACAGGTCATAGGATCACTGGGGAGGATTATGAAGGGTAGAAGTGTGAGTATGGAAGTGAAAAGGGGACTACGAAATAGTATAATCCTGCCAACACTGACATATGCGTCGGAGACATGGACATGGAGTAGGGCTCATCAGTCTAGAATAGGTGCTGTGGAAATGAGTTACTTGAGATGAGCATGTGGACTTACTAGATGGGATGGAGAAAGTAATGAGAGATGTGGTATGAGTGAGAAGGCAATTGGTATTGAGTGTGGAGTGGTTGAGAGAGTGAAACGTAATACATTGAGATGGTTTGGACATGTGGAGAGAATGCAAGGCGAGGAATTTGTAAAGAAGGTGTATGGAAGTGAAGTTGTGGCACCTGGTGTGAGAGGCAGACCTCCGGTCAGATGGCAGAACAGAGTGGAAGAGTATGTAAAGGAGAGAAACGTGAGGGGCAGAGGAGGGCTTGAACAAGTAAGGAGGGAGTGTTGGAACAGGGAGAACTGGAGACACTTCTGCCGTGGCCATCCCCTTGGGGGGAGTTCCCGGAGGGAACGAGGCGTCGGAGCTATAGATAGATAGATAGATAGTTAAAGTACCCAGGAACAAAGGTTATCTGTTCTCTTTTACAGATCTAAAGATGACTATCTTCAAGAGTTTCCAACTCGTGTGTACCTGGACTTCCGACATAATCACCATCTCCTCTCTCCTGAGTTTCTGGCCAAACGAGATGTGTCTGAGGAAACCGTATGCAAATTGACCGACCTATTCCGTGCTGGCCATACCCCACTTTCAGCTCTAGAGGAGATAAAACGAGAGCTTCAAGCAGATTATGGAGATCAGTTTGTTCTTGCTTCAAGTGATCGATCCAAGTGTCCTGACAAGCAGTTCTGCTACCGGTTAGTTCTAATGTACAGTTTGAGAATGTTAAGCCTAAAGGAGTCAGAAACTTTAAAATTATGTATGAAATATAGCATTTAATGATAAGAACATTATTTTTGTACAGGACTTTCTATAGGATTGAAATTTTAAGAGATTATTGAATATACAGAAAACCCTAAGTATATTGAGCTTATTGGAGTGGTGTAAATTGATAAATTTGAAAGTTTGATAAAGACGAAGTCACCCAACTTGCTATAGAGAAATTGAAAATTAATACATACAGTACTTTAAAAAATAGTACACAATACCTGTATAGCATACTGTGCTATATAGTAATAAGAGAACAAAGTTATATAACTATTATCTGGTATTTTATGCATGAAAGGGTTGTCTGAATAGTCCAAACAAAAGAGCACATTAAATTCAGTGTGAGTAAAACCACAAGCACTGATCGCATGCACACACATAATTTATATGTTCCATCTGCAACATGGGAAAGATAGCCAATACCAGCTGAACCACAGGGATACTTCAGTGAAATTACATTTAGTATTTAACAAATTAAGATAAGTTTACTTTTGACATACAGTGAAGCCTCCTCACATGTGACTGGTAAACAATGAGTGGTGTGTAGTCACTGCTACTTTGGTCACAGGTGCTTACTTGGCCTCTCACACTAGCAGCCAGCTAGGCACATGCTCTACAGTCTAGTATACATGGTGTCTCACGAGTTGTAGCGGCCGAAGGGAGATGAAAGATAATGCAATTTTATGTAAAAAATACTCTATAAATGTATATTTTTTCAGAGCTGGTTTAGAAGTAAATACACATTAGCTAGAAGTGAGCAGTGGTGTGTATGGTGTGCCAGACATTGTTGTGGCTGCCACTACTCCCATGCAGTGTTGCCATCAAGTGATCCTTTTATATTTCTTTATTTACGTGTTCTTGTTCTGATTTACGCTCTTCTATCAATAAACGTCCTTTAAATGATTGTTCTAGGAAATACAGGTATGGCAACTCGAATCTCAGGCCATCTCCCTCCCTACCTCCTCCTCTCAAGGCCAGTACAATACAGTATTTATTGCTACATTAGATTTACTCGCATATTAAACCTATCCCAATTTAATGCATCAAACTTTCCAAGAACAATCACTTAAAGGATGTTTATTGATAGAAGAACTTGATTCAGAACAAGAACATGTATATAAAAAAATATAAAAATGATCACTTGACGGCAATCCTGCGTGGGAGTAGCAGCAGCCACAACAGTGTCTGGCGCACCATACACACCACTGCTCGCTTCTCGCTAATATGTATTTATTCCTAAATCAGCTCTGAAAAAATATAGATTTATAGAATATTTTTTGCTTAAAATTGCATAATCTTTCATCTCCCTTCAGCTCCGCTACAACTCGCGAGACACCCTACATAAATGGGAGTTTTGTTTATGCTTTATAGAGGTTATGTATATCAAAGTATTTTTGTAATATTCGTGGCATCAGTATTTCAATTGGTTGTAATATATATCTCCATCTTTTATCTCAGGCTGTACTACAAGCTGTTTTATCCCAAATATTCAAAGTCACCTGGAAGGAAGAAGTTAATGGATCTTCAGGGACGCTTGAAACCATTTTGCAAGCAGCATGACTTAAACTGTGCCAGCATTGAGGAAACAGATGATGATTTTATAATAGCAGTGTGTGCACCAGCCAAAAATGAAGTACAGAATGAGAACAGTGTTTGTGAAAATGTATCTGTTTCTTCAATAGTCCAGCCAGTCAATACTGAGGGTTACTCCCCACCTCTCCAGATCATTGAACAGTATCATAACTCCCAAGGTGAAGATATGCAGATCCAGTCAGCTAGACAGTGCCAGGAAGGTCTCAGAGTGGTGTTTGATGACATTATGTCCAAACTTCAGAATGATCTTGATTTCCTGAGGCCTGTTGAGGCATTCATCAGGAATTTCCAGAGTATCAAGAAGGACCAGGAACTGGCCAGTGCCTTGGAGACCTTTGGACGGTTCCCTGGGATTGCAGCAGCTGTTACTAGAAGCCTTAAGAGACAACATGCCCAAGATGTGTCAGATTCAAAGACTGTTATATGCACCAAAAAGAGGAAGGGCTCCAGGAGACAGCTCATTACAGCTCAACCACTGATCCAGCAGCAGTCACCCACAAGCCCACATCACTCTGCTCCCCAGCAGCACAATTCAATCACAGCTGCAGCTGCAGGACCCATTCTGACTCCACTTACCTCAGTTGCACCAACTACACCTCCACTCCCTTCCAGGCACCAAGGACCTCCTTCTAACATTCAACTTCATAATGAACATTCACACAGAGTGCACACTATCAACACAGAAGCACATGAGGTCCAGGCAATCACTTTAGAGACACAAAATTATGATGTCAATGAAACTAACACCACAACAAGTCCTGGAATCAGATTACAGCCAGAAAATATGCATGAGTCTGAAGGAGAAATTCTGCATGAAGTTTTGAATAATGAACACTTCTCAGTAGTACAGGAAGTGACCATACCACATCACCAACATAATCATCCTAACCATAGTACATCACATCATCAGACAGAACTTCAGCATCACCCTTCTCACCTGACTGTCAGCAGCACACACTCCCCATGTCATTCATAGTTTTCATATGTTAGTCACTTATACTTTAAAGTAAGGTCTCTGTAAGCTTTAATCCAATTATATAGTGACTGCCTTGTTTTAAACATAAAGTATAAATAGGAATTTATAAAGGTATGTACAATATTAGAAACTGTGTAAAGGAATTTTAGCTCATTAATCAGAAATTTGACCAAATATAAGAGTTACACTATATTTTATAAAGTTTATACATAAGCAACATAGCTGTCAATTAAGAATTTACATTTGAAACTACTATAGTTGTAATGTATGATGAAGCACTGCAAAAAAAATTTATGTTTTATTTAACTTCAAACAAGTAAGAAATTCCTGGCGTCACTAGTCTAGGGAAAGTTGCCAATCCTCACCAGATTATTTATTTTTCAATCTTGAGTTCGTGTACTAACCTCGTCGCCACACCATTTCAGTGTCAAACAATATACAGTTTCATGTGGAAAATCTTTGCAGATTTCTTGAAAAAATTTTCAGGTGATGCATTGTTCTTTTAGAAAACTTTATGTTATGGGTTTCAAACCTAAGGTGCAGCTAGAAATTTGTTTTCATATAAGTGTTGTTATACCAACGTGCATGTTTTTATGGCTTTGAGTACTCTCGAGCTAGTGACGCCGGAAATCGAATATGTGGTTTTTTTTTTTATATATACCTTTCGACACTGGACATAGGCTTCATCAAGCCCGTTACCGTGGCCCAGGTCAACTGCTACTCACACACACACACGTCACGACTTCCGAACTGGTACCCAGCCACAGAGGGAGGGAAGTGAGGGTAATTCCCAAATACTGCAGCTGTTATGGTACCAGCAAGGGTGTTTTACGACGTTCGGTGGCCTTATAGTTAGTACCTCAAACTCAAATCGGAGGAGTAATTATTCTCAGGCCCTCACCTGAGAGGATCGATCTCACGACCTCCAGGTTACGAGTCCAGAACACTAACCACTCGGCCACCTCCCCTATGTGATATGTACAATGCCCAAACAAGGCTATTTAGCTTTGGACCATTGAATGCAGATCTTATGTTGCAAGGTTTCTAATAGACACAAGATTTTAAAGAACAATATACATCATGTTGATGCTGTATCATCTACTATTTACCCTCTGTGATCCAAGTGTTGTTTGATATACTCTGTATTTAAGTTTATGACCTTGGGTTTGTTTATCCAGAGCTGTTGTATATTAACTATTAATATAGTATTGAGATTTTGTTCCTGTGATAGTGCTTTTTCTGCCTTATATTTCAAACATTTAAGTTGGATTTTGATTTGGAGATGTATCACGTCAACCCAGATTTTCAGTGTTTTGTTTGTTACCTGCTCGATTTTATATACAGTCATACCTCCATAAACACTCAACTTGGCAGTGCAATACAGCATCTCTTTAATTTTCATATCCTGTGGTTCATACCCATATAGCTCAACTTAAATTTGCTGGGCAAAGAGCTCCTGCCAGCCATGCTCGGCTATTTTCTCTCTATTGTACCAACCATTCCAGCCAATAAGGGTTTCACTCACTCCCTCCTTTCCTCTACATTTTCCCAATATCATTAAGCCACCCTTTCTTATTATATTTACCAACAGTACCTGGACACTAAGATTGTTTGATCATGTAAAGAAAAGAGAGGGGATTGATTGAGAAGGAGAGAAGACTGTGCCCTCGGCCTGGAAGACCCTGTATGTTCCGTATGACGTGGGAAAAAAATGTGAAAGAGAGGTAGGACAGCAAGGAAAAGAGATAAGAGGGAGGAAGTTGGTAGAATGTCACATGTTAGGGACCTATTTGTAGACCAAGGAGGACCTGGAGGAAATGTGTGGAGGATACTTTTTTTTTTTTTGTCTGCCTGGTTATTGAAGAGGAAGCACTTGATACAGTTGGAGGAAGGTTATCAAACATCAAGCCTCATTAAGAAAAAGATAAATTTAACATAAAATAATAGATGAAGATTTTAGGTACTGTATTACTCTCTGGCCTCCATGACCATTCATTAATTCATCAAAATATTTCATCCAACTTGCTCTCTTGTCATTTAAGTCCTTCTACCTCTCGAGCAGGCTAGCTGTGCCTTAACAGGCCACTTTATGCCTCGTGTGAAGAGTATGATCATTCAATTTACCTCCTGCTGTTAACCCTCAGTTATCAGCTCAACACCAAGAGAAGGAACCAGTTAGATACCTGTTCAGATGACCAAACAAAACCCGTGCCTGGCTATGCACGTCAAGGAGCCTATTTTCCAGCATTACCTATACTATACTATGCTTCATCCAGTGTGCAGAAAATCTGCCCCTTGTACGATGTCACCAACCTGAGGAAAATCATCGGACCTCTGACCATTCTAATGTGTCTGTCAAAATAACTTTACAGTATCAATTTCTCGTCTTCTTTCAGCAATTACTCAAATTATGGATGACCTTCCATCTGAATCCACAGTTAAACAGCTGCAAATATATCTGTATAATTATGTCCATATATTGTTTATTAATTTCAGGATTATCTTTATGCCTTACTTCAGTATCTATCTATCTATCTATCTATCTATCTATAGCTCTGATGCCTCATTCCCTCTGGGAACTCCCTCCAAGGGGGTGGCCACGGCAGAAGTGCCTCCAGTTCTCCCTGTTCGAACACTCCCTCCTTACTTGTTCAAGCCCTCCTCTGCCCCTCACGTTTCTCTCCTTTACATACTCTTCCACTCTGTTCTGCCATCTAACCGGAGGTCTGACTCTCACACCAGGTCCCACAACTTCACTTCCATACACCTTCTTTACAAATTCCTCGCCTTGCATTCTCTCTACATGTCCAAACCATCTCAGTGTATTATGCTTCACTCTCTCAACTACTCCACACTCAATACCAATTGCCTTCTCACTCATACCACATCTCTCGTACACATTTTCATTTCTTTCTCCATCCCACCTAGACACCCCACATGCTCCTCTCAAGTAACTCATTTCCACAGCACCTATTCTAGACTGATGCGCCCTACTCCATGTCCATGTCTCTGATGCATATGTCAGTGTCGGCAGGATTATACTATTTCTCAGTCCCCTTTTCACCTCCATACTCACTTCTACCCTTCATAATCCTTCCCAATGATCCTATGACCTGTCTACCCTTCACTGCTCTCTCCCTAATTTCTCCTTCCATACTTCCATGTTTACACAGAACTGTACTCAGGTACTTAAACTCCTTCACTTCCTCCATCCTCTCTCCCCTCAGAGTTATCTCACACTTAGTCCCAGTTGGTACTCCCACTCTGTAAGGTGTAGCAAAGTCAATCACTTCAGTTTCTGCTCTCTCAAATACCATCACTTTACTTTTACCAACATTCACCTTCAGTTTCCTTCGTTTACACACAGACTGAAATTCGTCTACCACTCTCTGTAACTCCCTTTCACTCTCAGTCATCAACACAGTGTCATCCGCAAATAAACTTGCAACCAAGGACCAATTTGCTTCATTCAGCCTCAATTTCACCCCCAGACCATTCACTTTGGCTTTCATCTCTCTCATACGACCATCCATATATATATACTGTATATTGAACAGCCACGGTGACATAACACATCCCTGTCTGAGCCTACACTAATATTAAAACTCTCACTTAGATTACCCTCTACCCGCACACATGCTGTTGCCTCTGCATAAAAGGCCTCAATGTCTTTCAGTAAAGACCCCCCAACACCATAAATTCTCAACACCTCTGACATAGCTTTCCTATCAATCCTATCGTATGCCTTCTCCAAGTCCATGAAGGCAGCATACAACTTTTTACCCTTCCCAATATATTTCTCCACTATTGATTTTAATGCAAATATTTGGCCCACACATCCTCTACCCTTTCTGAACCCTCCCTGCTCCTCACTAACTTTATTCCCTGTTACTTCAATCAGTCTCAGTAAAAACCTTCCCATACACCTTCCCCGGTACACTAAGAAGGCTTATTCCCCTATAGCTACCACACTCTTCCTTACTCCCCTTCCCCTTATACAAAGGTACAATTATGGCTCTTCTCTAATCCTCTGGCACCTCTCCCTGCCTCCAAGCCAATGTACATATAAGCAACATCCACTCCACCACTACCTCCCCCCCACACTTTAACATTTCAGCAGTTATCCCATCCACCCCCGGTGCCTTTCCCATCTCCATTTTCAGTAAAATATAGAAACTAAGATACTTTCTGTACTTCCTGTTATTATCTAAGTGAGTAGTCTAGTTTGGTTTCAATTTCCCTGCCAGATATAAAGAAAACTTAAAAATTAACACTCCAGCAGCATCCAGTACTGAGAAGAGCCATTCAGATGCAACATCCATGGTTGTACAAACCTCTGGACTCTACAATAAAGGGATCGTCATCCCTCGATTATAAGTGACAAGTGTAAAAAGTTGGATTAACTCTTAAAGGAAGAGAAGGAGTGAGAATAGTAGCCTACAGCCTAAAGACTATTGAGAGATATTTTTGAGGGTCTCTTTCCCTCGGAAGTCTATCCAATGTATTCATTGGTTAGTATATGAAAATATAATAGTATACTTG
Organism: Petrolisthes cinctipes; assembly: GCA_033782935.1. Taxonomy (NCBI): domain Eukaryota; kingdom Metazoa; phylum Arthropoda; class Malacostraca; order Decapoda; family Porcellanidae; genus Petrolisthes; species Petrolisthes cinctipes. Next base: position 24,870 of record JAWQEG010005550.1, on the reverse strand, counting down.
TAATCTGTATACTGAAAAGTAATCTTATTTAACAATTCCAAACCTGCAATTAACTACCAGCTAAAATACAAAAAAAAATAGTCTAGTGTTCAGACCTGAATCAAAAGGCTTGTAGTTTCTTCAATTCTTATAATAATTTTGATCTAAAAATTATGTACATCTTTATTTCATCTTTCCCAATGAATAAAAATGATAATTATTTTTAACATAAACTAAAAGGGAGTGCCGTAGGAAATGTAGAAAATGAAGTGTTGTAAGTTGTTGTTATCCACACGTCACCACCACCAAGGCACCAACCCAAACCAACACAACACAGGCACAGTCCAACATGGCAGATACCGGAGAGTGGGAGCTGGTAGGCAAACCATCAAAAAAGAATAAAAATGCATCTGTGACCAATGGAAAACTTAGCAAAGAAGAAAAGAAACAATTCCTAAACAAGGCTCCACGTATTATACCTACAGGTATGTAGAACAACTCAAATACACTGATTTTTTACGTAATATGGCATCCCTCGTATGAAAACCTAAACGAGAATAATAATAATAATAATAATAATAATAATAATAATAATAATAATAATAATAATATTTTCAAGCATGTCATGAAAGCTTTGGGAGTCAAATATAACTATAACTGTAATACCATAGTGTTAAGACTTGGTGAACTATACTGTTAAAATTACGATAATGTTTAACTTTACCATTGGGCAATACACAACCCTTAGTTAGTTAACCAGTATATATGTATTTGGTATTTATTGAAAGAATTACCGTTTTGTAGCAGTGTTGCCAGATACGGCTAGGTCCCAGTATTTTGCCTCGGTCATTTCCTGTACTTTACCACGGTTATTTCCCGGTAGTCTGCCCAGGTTAGGTCCCGGTAGTCTGCCCAGGTTAGGTCCCGGTAGTCTGATGTGGTCTAGGTTAGGTTAGGTCAGGTCAGGTAAGGTCAGGCTAATTTGAATATGCCCTATCTTGGAAATGGGGCATTTGCGGAGAAAATGCCATAGAAGAAAATAGTCTTAGAATGGTCTAGATAAGTGAGTAATGAAGGTACAAAAACCTTACGCAATAACAGTAATTCTTTCAATATTTACCGTACTTTCTAGTCTGTATTTCTCTGTTTTACCTATTACATATCTATTTTGGGGGGAATTAGTCAAACATGATCATTATTATTATACCAGAGCAACTTGTCTTTGAAAAACTCCCATGATAAACTTTTGGTTGGTAAATTTAGTAATAAGTATTTTAATAATGATAATAAGGTAATGGCTTGAATTGACAGACAGAATTAGGTTTAACTTTACTATAGGACAATACAAAACCATAATTAACCAATATAATTACATTTTTAGTGTATTTTCCTTTGTTTTGAATGATTTTGACATTCATTTAATTTGGAAGTGCTTTGCTGTTGAGATAAATTAATCAACTTTAGACCTAACCTAACCTGAACCATGGCTCACTGGGCCATATTCTAGAACGTTTGTGGTGCATACGATGGTGTGGTACTGGTACGATGGCTCCATAGAAATACAACAGAGCCGTCTTACAAGTACCACTCCATCGTCAACACCACAGATGTTCTTGCATACGCCCCACTCTCACTCTAGTTGGTCCTTATATCCAATCCCCAAGTACAGTATTCCCCAGCTAATTATATTATGGATTTGTGTCATTGAGTATCAATATTAAAATGTAGTATTATTTCTGGTACTGGTTGACAAAAGGGGCTCTTTATTCTGGTGACATCTTGACTGGACACCAATTACTGTATTATGTATAATTGCCTCCAATAGTAACAATAGTGGATATTATAGCAGGGGAGAGTTCTGTCCATTCATTTACTATTACTACAACTAAACAAACACAGTGGTGCCAAATTTTGCTAAACACGTGGGTGCTGTGCTCATTATTAGTGAGCACATCACCTGTCAAATATTTCCCAGGCTGTATTGATGTTGAGGTGATTGGCAAAGAGAACCGCCTTCCCAACTCTCCCAAGGCTGTCAGTGAACCTCCAAAAAAGAAGCCAGAGAAAAAGAAAAAGAAAGATAATGCGCTTCACCAACCGGGCACTCTGGAGGAGGCTGTCCGCAGGGTAAGACACTGAAATAATAATAATAATTCACTGGGTAGGAGCATAAGAATTCATAGGGAAACTTCTATTGTCAACTCGAATGTGTGATAATATACCTGAATATCAGTTATTGTACTTGTATATCATGTAAGCCTATTCTACTGGGCTAAGAAGACACAGTATTTCCCAGTAGATGTCACACATCTACTTTTAATTATTATTTTTTATTACTGTACAGAAGTACTATGATACACGTCCTCCAGCACTATGCCCATACATACTCTGTATCTCCACCTTTTCCAAATCCATTTGACACTATTACTTCACTTAATCACAGCACTCCACCACACACCCAGTCTGTCACTTGTGCTGCCCCCTACTTAACCTTCTATAATATTTTGTCTATCTATCTATCTATAGCTCTGACGCCTCGTTCCCTCCAGGAACTCCCACCAAGGAGTGGGAGTTTTCCCTGTTCCAACACTCATTCCATACTTGGTCAAGCCCTCCTCTGCCCCTCACGTTTCTCTCCCTCATGTACTCTTCCACTCTGTTCTCCCATCTGACCAGTGATCTGCCTCTAACGCCAGGTCCCATAACTTCACTTCCATACACCTTTTTTTACAAACTCCACATCTTGCATTCTCTCCGTGTCCAAACCACCTCAACCACTCCACACTCAATACCAGTTGCCTTCTCACTCATACCACATCTCTCATACACACTCTTATTACTTTCTCCACCCCACCTGGTAAGGCCACATGCTCCTCTCAAGAAACTAATTTTCACTCCACCTATTCTGGTGAGCCCTACTCCATGTCCATGTCTTCGATGCATATATCAGTGTTGTCAGGATTATACTATTTTCACTTCCATGCTCACACTTCTGCCCGTCATGATTCTCCCCAGTGATCCTATGACCTGTCTACCCCTCACTGCTCTCTCCCAAATTTCTCCTTCCATATTGCCATGCTTAAACAGAACTGTTCCCAAGTACTTAAACTTCAATATTTTGTCTCCTTCAAATTTTGTTATCCCCACATCCTGCCTCTCCTTTTTCCTTCCTACCATTCCTTAGCCTGTCCACTATTGCTGCACCTTTTAGAATGTGTGCATTTTGTATACTGTTTATCTATCGTACAATTTTTCTCAACAGCTGAGTGTGGCACAAATGCAGAATCTGTTGGACGTGGTTGTGTCCCGGTTTCATGACTCGCCTCTAATCTGGTTGAAGGACCTTGCCTCATACCTCAATGTTCGAGTCAACCCCATCCACTCCCCTGACCCAGCCTTCAGAGGTCATCCTTTGGATTATCCAGTCTCATTTATGAATGAAGAGGTTAAAAAGGTAACCAGACTGAATTTTGTGGAAGTTTACTTGAATCTTGATATTAATCATCATTAATTTTATGTCAGTGGCTTCCATTCACAGGATTAGAAATTCAATAAGGTTCATTGGAGACTATGCTATGAAATGGTTGAGAGGGATATGTAGCTTGCTTGGGAGAGTAAAGTCAGTGACCAAAATTTGTCTAAACGGTCTCCTTATTGCCCTCTGATGGCACCTGCAACTTGATAGAAAAGCTTTGATCAAAGCCAAGGTTATTTTTGCTGTCAGTAGACGGAAACAGCCTCAAATTCAACCTTTTACTGTAGTGTGAAATTTCCCTGAGCAAATATGAGTTGAACTTTTGTCCCGGACTGTACATGGATGGAATAAGGAAGAGTACAGTACTGGAACTATGAGTGATAATGTTACAGAGTGGGAAATAGTGCAGATGATGCATTGCTATCGAGTTACAGTGAAAAGGATCTAGGAAGATTAGTGGAGAGTTTTGCAGAGGTGTGTGAGTGTCAAAGTGATGATTGTGGAGGATTTAGTATGAAATGTGCAAGTAGATGGTGAGAATTTTGAGAGTAGTAAATGAAGTGTGAATAGTATGATAGTACCTTTCTGTAACTGTAGCATGGGTATAATGTATAAAGTGAAGTCAGTAGTAGCTCAATTCACATGATTAACTATATTTCATGGCTTTGCAGCTGGTGTTAAGCACAGTTAGTGGGTGCAGTGATGGGGTGCTGGCAGCATTCCACAAGCACTGTGTCCAGGCCATGGTGCAGGAGCAGGTCAAGGGGCTCGGTGTGGTTGGATACAAAATCTTCATACAGGTGGGTACTGTAAATATGTGGAGACTTTTGAGACTTTGAAAGCGGCTGCAGTATGCGGTTCTAAAGGCTACATCAATTTGCAAGCATGTGTTGAACTTTACTATGAAGTTTTTATTATTTTATGTTTTTTATATAATTTATTTAGTCAGATGCCTTTGATGTTACCATCACAATTACATTGTAACTACCTTTTGTTTGAAAAGGCATGACTTATTTGACCAATACTTGCCTGACAATAACTTGCTTGAATTAAAGGAAAATATGGAAGTCTTCTTGCCATGGCCATTTGTGACCTTGGTTTGAGAATGCATAATCCATTGTAGTTCACTGAACAGGGACATGGAAGTTTTGAAGAATTGTCTGACAATTCTTCCAGCCTTGGTATAGTGAGTGTTATGACCACTGCTGCTTAGGCATAAGTGTACAAAATTCTCATTAGCATTTCAGAATTCTTTAATCAGCATGAGGATTTTTACTGTACTTGGACTTGTATAAAAAAAAAAATTGCATATGGTCTCAACCATCATTACAAATGGGTATCCAATCATCTATATCACAAAAAGGTTAACAAGCTTTTCAAACACAAAAGTTGTAGTATGTCTTATTTTAGTGTACAAGGCTGCTGGGAACCTTGAGACAGGTCATGTTACCCATTCCCTTCTCTTTCATAAAGAGGTTGGTCTCCTTACTTAGTTGGGAAGTTTCCATGAATGAAATTGGCATCAATCTATATGAATGAAAGGATGAAGCTTTCCCACACAGTATTTGTGTTACATAAAGCTCAGCAACTTTGATTCTAGATCAGATTTTGGTTGTGAAATACTGTACTGAACTATACTCATATTATATAATAATAAATAATTGCAAAAATATTGCCATTATTTCAGATACTTGCCATGCACCGACCAGAAGTGGGAGTGGTAAACTTGCCATTCTACTGTGAACTGCGACAAGACCTCCAGAGTCAAACCCCAGCGTGCCTCTCACTTCTCTGGGCAGTAGGACAGTCAGGTGTTGGAAACTTCACCATTGGGCTCCGAGGTGAGTTGAAAAAGACTTGAAACCCCGCTGATAAAATTTCATTGCTGACAACTGAAAACCCTGTTGTTGTGCATACCAACTATCATTGCATTTAAATATACACCTTCAGAGTTTTGTAACACACACACTTTACTGAATTATATGATATACTATATTGTTTAATAATAAGCTGAGCAAACCTACCAGACTTGCTTACCTTATCATTAAACAGTACAGCATAATTATAATTGAATTTTCGTATAAAAAAATCTTCAAACAATGAAATCATCATGTATATGTTACCTTTCCCTTACTGACACTGAGAACGTGAATGGCTTACTAATCACTGAAATTTATTCTTGTATAGTTACAATTTTGTAAATAACAGTATGTTCTACACAAGGTAAAGAAACGCATCATCATTTATCTTTAATAATTACCTTTCTGTCAACAGTTTGGCTTGAGCTGATGATGCCAGTGATTGGTCTGAAGAACTACTCTAGTCTTGTGGTGGAGTATGGGTCTATGGTGTTTGGGGGAGGGGCAGGGGAGAGTGGTAATGTGTTGGGGGTACGACAGTTCTACTCCATCTTTGACTTCACCTGGACTACTTCTGCCTCCCTGCCCAAATCAGTTCAGAGGCAGTTATTTGCTCTGTACCCCAAAGTTAAGGTAGGTGTCACAATTTACTGGTTATTAGTAAGGTGACCATAAAATGTTTTGTGTTCCTTGCCACCTGTAGTCAATTAAAGTATGTGGCTATAATTGGAGTGTGTTTACATTTTGTTATTTACTGTATATATGTCTGTAATGAGAATCCAAGTTTTGGCTAACTGAATGTTGTTGTTGTTTCCCAGACTGACCGGATGAGCAGTCCCAAGTCCGGTTAGTTTCAGTGCTTTGAAATTTGTACCCTTCTGACCTTATTTGCTTTCCTTTTCAGACAACTGCTTTTAGCTCTAGTCCAGAAAACACACTAAGGAATTTCTTCCCGTCCTTCTTGCGCCGTCTTGATCCCTACACTCCACATCCTCTCCGAGTTGAGGTAAGTTTTATCTTTTACAGAATTTGATAACTGCATAATAGTTTCTTGTCACAATTTCACACACACTTAGGAACTAACCAATTGACCTTGGGAATTTCCCTGATGATGGTAAAATCAGCTGATATTAGCCAGAATAAAGAAGTTATTGAAAGTGCATAAGAAACAATTATTTCCTGTTATAACTCATTGATTGCACCATGTACACATATGCGTTTTTCCTCAGCTGTTGACTTGCCTGGTGCAGTGCCTGACCCAAGACACTCAATGCTGGAGTATTTGGTCACAGCTCTACCTCAAACACCTCCCTCAGTCTGCCATCCTCCTCCACCATCTTGGTCAGTGTTGATGCTTACTGATATGGTACATCCCTTCTCTCATCTAAGCTTTCATCAAGAAATATGTTAATCATACCTCGCCTTTTATAAATTGCAGTATTTCTTGCCCAGTACAGTCTTTCCTTCAAAGTCTGCACATGTATTTCAGCATAACCATTTCTACTGATCATCATTATCAATACCCCATTTCCTATTTTACAAAGGGTGTGGAGGCTCCCAAGCCAGGGGTGGAAAGATGATATTAGAATACAGAAATGAAGGCCAGAAATACCAAGGAAAATGGGTCACATACACATTCACACCCCCTTTCAAGCCCATGAAATTCTCAGCTCCCCTTAACTTCTTACATCCACAACCAATGTCACATCAATTAGCCTTGGTGAAAATAGGTACTTTAGGACTTAATGCTTTAAAAGTATGGATATTCATTGCTCTCACTGCCTCCTCCTCCACTCTTTTCTAGTCTTTTACACTCTGATATGGACTACCTTAGCCCCAGATCATTTAAGGTTGGCCATCAAACATATTCCCTGTCACAGCATGGCATGAGTGAAAAAACTTCCTGGCCACTTACAGAATTCAACCGAGTGTGAGATGCATTGCATAACCCTACCAGGTGCTCTAGCCCATTATACAGTGACCTGATTGCCTCACACTTTATGATTTATTACAAAAGAATCTGGTCATAATAAAAGATAATCATTGTTTTATTCTATTGTGCAGGAGAAGAGTGGAATGTGCTGGGCCAGTCCTTGCGTGTACAGGTACGGGAGGCAAGGGAGGCAGTGGCAGGGTTTGCCCGTTCCAACAAACAGCTTGCAGTAAAGTCTCGGGCTGTGACAGGTGTTCGAGAAGCCACAGAAGCCACTCAGGTATATTATAAGCTTTGTATATATCTTTCTCTTCTTATGGTACTTGGCATAAATATTCACTCTTGGGTGATGTTATTGATGCTTTTGGATTGAATTTTATTGAGTGCATACAGTGATTTTGCATAATTTTTCCAGCTTTATGTTAGTGAGAGCTAGTGACATAATTATATAACAAAGGTCCTAATGTTTACTAACTTCTTATGGCCTGAAAATTTTATGCTAAACTGATTCCAGGTTTAGGATACAAGCCAGGTAAAGAATTTTATTAATATGATGATATAATAAGCATTATATTGTGAGGTTGTACTTGAACTATAACCTGTTATATTAGTAAGCATAGGAATATGGCACAGGAACTGAAATGCAGTAAAACAAAAATGAAATAGTTTACCCATCTCTATTGAATTCCTTATTTTCTTTCTTATTGACCTCAATATTGATTCACTGCTACTTGTGGTTCTGTGCCTTGTCTCTGAAGATGGAAGAGTACAACATTAGGCTTAGGTAAGGAGGAGGAAGGTGGCTTACTGATTATATTATGGCTTCTTAGGTTCAGCTTTCCCCCTGACCCCCTGTGAACCATAGTAGCCAGTATGGTTAGAGCTGTATGGGGGTCGGGTGCAGATAGATTATATATCCTAAGGTTCATTAATAAGATGCAGATGTACTTTAGATTGGAGCACTGTACTGGTAATGGCATCATGTACAGGAGGTGTTAGTGTAATCACATTAAGAGGAATATGTTTTTTACAAGAAAGAAAGATGCAGATGTTAATGGAATACCAAGGGATCGCCATTTTTCCCTCCCACCTATTAGGAACCCACTGAAAAGACAAGATCATTGTAGACATGAGTCCTCTGAGGATGTCCCATGCAGATTTTCCTACATAAAAGCATCCAACTCATACTGGCGCTATGGCAGAGGAATCGCCAGAAGCACAACACCTGGGGAAGATGGTAGTGAGTACAGCAGCAGGGAAGACCTCATAGATCCACCAACTAGACCTTCCTCATCAAGGAGAAAGAAGCAAACCACACTGAATAAACCCAAACAAAGATACAAGAGTGGCTACAGCAGTTCAGATGACTTTTTAAATGAGTATGATTCTGATGTGACTGATGGTCTCATGAGCAGTGGGTTACCTGAGACTGATGGTAGTGTCTTTAGTAGTCGTGAAGATTTATTGGATCCACCTGTCAAATGCTCGGGAAATGTGTCCCGCTTCATCCGGTTGTCAAGCTCAGGCAAAGGTAGCAGCGTCAGCAGAGTTTCCAGCAGACAGGACTTTCATTGTGATACATTACCACAGATAAAGATTTTTGGTGAGGTACCTCAAAATGTTAATAAGAATGTGGAAGATATACACTGCATTAATAACTCGGAAAAAAATCAGCAGAACGAAACGAAGAAAACGACTCTCTGTAGTCAGGGAGATGATGTGCGGTCTGAATCCCCAGGAGGTATGATATTTATGAAATTTGGCGAGAGGTCTACTTGCACCACACCACGCTGTACTACCCCCGACAAGATAGTGGCAGTACAGCAACGTGTCCAGACTGCTGTGATCAATACTGTTCATAGGTTGGTGAGTCACATAGGCAAAGTGCAAGAAGAAATTGGATTAGTTGAAGAGAAGTGTGTGCATCTTAAAGACACTATGTGTGCGCTGGAATATGATCAGTATTTGCTCAACGAAAAACTCACCAATCTAGAGGAGCAATTCAAGAGCTCCTGCCAACATTTCTCAAAGTCAGATCCATTACACTCTAACCAGAAGGACATAAATCAAACAGGAAATTCAGCTCCATATCAGTGTACTCCACAGAAATTATTTACAGGAAGAAGTTCAGTCAATGAGACATCTGATAACACCAAGAGAAGTACAGATAAGGCCCAAATGTCATCGACTGGCATGATTATCACAGATGTACAGTTTGATAGTATTAATTCAAGCACCACTCTCTCTGATGTGAACAACAGCTTGCCAGTTTCACAAGATGATTTTGTGAGTATTGCAGAACACTCAGTCCTACCAGTGCTCTGTTTTTAGAATTTATACAAATATTTCTATTACAATTATGCCAACTTCTGTATAATGCTTAAAGAATGTTACATCAAATGTAATTTGTTTCAGCCAGGAACAAAACTAGATCCAATACATAACCTGAAAGGTGTGTGGCAAAGGATATGCAATTCTAACATTTTTTGTCTCCATTAACTCCAAAAATTCTGTTTTACGTACAATCGGCCTCAGGAATTTGTACACAGAGCATTGGTTAAAAGGGGTCTTTATTCTACACATACTATAGGGATTATTCTGCTGACTGATTAGAGTATTAGCCAAGTTTACTAAATTTTCTAGTTTTTACGAACCTGAGGCCGACTGTACATGGTGGGGATGTTAGTTCATGAATCCACTAATTAAAATCACCATAAATTAAAGTATTCCATCGACACTCGACACACAGTCAAAAAAAGAACCAATTTCTTCCATAAGAGTACCTGTACAATCCATTCTTGGATAACCAGGATGATAGGTAATATCAGCCATAGGAGACAGAGCAGAAAAAAAAAGTAACCAGAAACAAAAGTCTGGAAGAGATAGAAGAGTTCAGGCAATTCTTTGAATCTCCTCTTTACTTAATAATGAGATTTCTTCATTTCTTTGACATTAGGCATTCCCAGTAACTGCCTGTGTCACAGAGATTTCACAGATGTTTTGTTATCACTCAATGTGATTGGTTTTAGTTACATGGCAGGAGCAGCTTGTTATGGAGTTCATCACAGGAAAATTGCAACCTAAATCTGAAAGAGTATGATAGTTATGATCATTTTCATCACATTGAATCAAGTTCATATACTGTATGTATGAATAGTCGAGTACAGTAGTACTTTGGTGCTGTATCCATTAAGTGCATTATATAAGTTTCTGACATAATGAATGTTTTACCAGGTATTTTTTTTATTGTTATTTCAGGTGTTGCTGAGCCAAATGAAAGTTGTTCAAGAGAAGTCAAAGGCAAAGACACCTAGAATCATGAAGTTGCTAGGGCTATTGTTAGTTGCTGCCATTATTTGGGACATCAAAAGTGCTGGGTCATTCTATGGTGAGCTATACAAAATGTTTACTGTTTTTTTACAGGAAATTGAAATTCACTCGAGTATTGTTGTACTTTAACCCAAAGAATGTGATTAATTATGTACAAAAATCACAGCCATTCCTTAAGTATGAATTTAATACCAAAATTACTCATTTACAGTACTTGAACTGTGAATAACCTCACCTGTTTCCATCCTTGACAGTTTTCTAACAGGGTATTTGCTAGAGAATATTACCGTTGCCAGATTCTGGGTAGCAGAGATGCTGTTTTGTTAAATCATACAACTGTTTAGTAGATTTATAAGTTAGGCTACATATCCAAACAAAGATTTTTTTGAAGGGTGATTTTGTCTTTCCAAGGTGCTGTATACTGTACTGTATTGTCCATAACTGTATGAACTTTGTTACCCTCTCAGTGAAACACTGTGATGATTTTTCCCTACCCATGTTATACAAAGCATTACAACAGTTCATACTTAGTCTCCTCACAAGATACTGTATTATCTTTTCCAGGATCTCGAGTAGGTCAGACAGTGGAGAGATTAGGAGTGGTACCATACCTAGAAGCTTTTGGCAGGGCCTCCAGGAAAGCTTTCATTCAGTCTTACAGGTAATCCATTTTCCATGTCCTGCGAAGAGAAAACCATCAAAATAATCCATGACAAATATATGCAGTATGTTGAGATTACGTTAATTGACCGTCTCAATTTGTAGTGAGTGTTTTATAGTATAAAGAGTATATATATTATTAGATTACAGTAGTTAATGTACAGAAATATGTTATATGTAAGTTAGTTTGGATTGCCAACTAATGGAATCGTTTACAAATCTTCAAGTGTAGATTTATTAATGATTTTCCTTAATGTAGTAGTAAATTTTTAGAGTGTCGTCATGTCACAATCTGAATACCTTATCAGAAATAATTAAAAGAAAACTTATATTGCTTATTACCTTCCAACAGATGGTGTGTTATGAATGTTCCAATAATGTACAGTCGAAGTTGTGAACTGGCAGGTCCTTACCTTCAGCTGGTGGTGGAAAAGACAAGTGTTGTGTGGGGATACTGTTGGGGTTTACTTGAAACTGCAGCTGCATACATACCTGTTGCCAAACAGAAGGTAAATGCCTCCAGTAGAGTATTGATAAGAAGGGAGACTTTAGAGAGGATACAGTGTCCTATCTGTATGGGCCATAGCAGTTATAGTAAATCTTTTTGTCACCTTTATTATTGCTAATTGAAGATAATCCAAGAACGATTGCTGTTTAGTTCTGCAGTTATATCTTGGACTTATGAACTCAGAATCTTTTTCTCTTCAACAGATTCAGCATGAAATATACTAAGTGTGGGGGACTATTGTAAACTACACTATTATAATTGCCTTAATTCATTACTTGTACTGAAATAATTCCTATATTCATAAAACAAGAGTACAGTACTGTACTGTATTTTCTCTCCTCTTTACAGTTTGAAACATCATTACCAGGAGTAAGTGCAGCCCTCACCCACTATGGCAGTGTAGGATGGCAGTTGCTGCAAGATGGCTATGCTAATATAAGGGAGGCCTCTGCTCCATACTTATTACAAGCACATCAGTTTCTCATCACAAAAGTTTTTGTGTAAGTTATATTTGCATTTATTATAATTTTAGTAGGACATTAATTTATTACTTGTATAGTACAGTGTTGAAATATTTTTCATTTAGCTATTGCTTATTTGTTAATTTTATTGTGTGGGCAAATTTGTTAAGAGATATTGTGGGCACTTTTATGGTAGGCAAGTATTTTAAATTGATAATAGATTATGCTACAACTTAATAAAAGAAAAACAAACTGAAAGACATGACTCAGTCCTTTAATTAATAAATTTTTGTCTCAACAGAGGCCCCTTGGCTCCAGAGAAGTTGCAGGAGCATCTTGTTTGGGCTATTGATTATGTGAGCCAACACCTGGGCAGACTGCACTCAGGCCTGGTCAATGCTCTCAACGACACCACACTCAGCCCAAAGGCCGTCTGATGACCGAACTAGATAATTATTGCTCATATAAGCTCACGTTTTCCATAGGCTATGTCACGGGGTGCAGTTGTTGAAGGAGGATTCATTTTTGTCCTTCATTTTGTGTTGTAGTTTGAGAGTATAGGTATCGTGAGAAATTTCTATCTATGATTATGGTATAGCTATCTAAGCACTTCATATCTTAATTACTAATGAACATTCTGCTGCTCGAGTACTAGTTTGCTGTGTATAAATTCAATGTCATGTGATGATAGCAAAAACAATAGAATAGAAAATGGGTCATATGGAAAGAGAAAGACTTTGAGGGGATAGAAGAGTGGTTCAAAACAATGGGGACTTGACATAGGGAGGATTGTAAGAAAAATGACAAAGAATGATTTTATATGTAGGGTGAAGAAAGCAAAAATATTGTCAGTGAAATCAAAATGGCTGCTCTGAATCTCTTGGCTTTTCTGCAGTTGGATTGTATTGGGAAATCAGCTATGCAAGGAGGCAATGTACAAAGTGTTATATCACTCTTCCATGCTCACTTCATATATATATTGATAAGTGATTCTTCAGCAGAATATAAAAAGTTTCATTTCTTAAGATATGTTGTTACATAATGATGTGTTTAGATAGTGTCAAGAAAGTTATTATTATATTTAGCTTGGGAGTGTGTCTGTTCTCTGCCAAGAGTTAGCTGAGAACATTAAACACAGTACCATAGCTTTCTAATATTTTTTTTTTTCTTTTTTTTTACAAAATAATTGGTTTACTGTTGATATCAGTACACAGTGGTATTGTACATTATACAGACTTAACTAAGTTATTAAGCCATTGTACAGTACACTGAGCCATAGTATTTGTACTGTTGACAAGCTGTGCCTTATTGCCTGCAGGATTTTTAGTTTTTTTAGGTTGAAAATTGTTTATTTTCTACAATTTATTCTGTATGTGAATGCTTTATGGGGAAAAGATGTATATTTCCCTATATTTCTCATGTTTTGTATGATAAATACAGCAAATGTGCTCATGTTAACTGGGCTGTATACTATTGTGTGCTAATATGATGGAATAACATTTTAACAGAACTAAAGGTTAAAGGTCCTAGGAGAGATGTATGTATATTTCATTTTAGTAGGTAGGTTGTAACTTATTTTTGGGAAGGGTGTCACAAGAACTTGCCACAGTATGTAATAGCTTCTTAAATATTGCAATATTATCGAGGGCTCTCAATTATGTGATTTGTATTTATTGTATCTTGTTTAATAAAGTAAGTAATTATGGGTGTGCTACCATAAAGTAAGTCTAAATTCTTTCAGTGTTGGGTACGTTGTATGTGAATCTAGGAGTAAACTAAATCCAGTAAATTATGTTCTGTTGCTTGTACCCAGGTAAATTTTCGTTTTAATACAAACTATTATAATGTTATAGGGTCAGGCAGAACAACCGGAATCTAATGCAGTCTGAATATTTAAAGATAAAACTCATGTAAAGGCCTCCTCCTGTGGCCTACTGCTCCATTGTATGGGATGAATACACATGGTAGTACGGTGTGTGAATTAATGTATTTCCTGGAAGCCAACACCACATGCACTTGAAATGATGCTGACTCACAACCAACACACACGCATCACATTTATAACTCTGGAGGAGGTGTTCAAATAGGCATTTATTCTTCAAGTTAGAGCCTTTAAACAGTACTCTGCTGGAACAAAAATTGAGCTACGATGCACTGTTTTTGATATCTCAGGGTTACAAATATACAAACCCACATATGTATGGAAATTATATCCTTATGTTTTGGATAATGATCCTTATGATTTTTCATTCCATTGTCGATGGAGTACAGTACAGTACAGCAAAAGTATTGTTTGATTTACTATATTGTGTACATTAAAATATTTTGCATTACTGTATAGAATATTGTGGTGAGATTGTTTGAAAGCTTTATTACTATAGTTATATTTTTGGCGATAAGTTGACTTGTATGATGGAACTATTTTGAGCAATTTATTATCATATATCTGTGTAAGCTACGCCATGGTTAGTTTCAGGAAACTATTTTCTAATAAAGCAAAAATATTGGAGCTTGAATTTGTTTTACTTTATGAGAAACCAATCTTTCACATTGCTTTTGTATTTTTCATTTTATAGAACAGCTTGCCAGGGTTTGGGAATTCTGGCCCACCTCAATATTACCATCTCCCTTGTCATGCCATACCTAAAGGGTCTTCCAGGCCTACAGTGCTTTTTCAATCAATTATATTTTCCTCTGGTCTTTTACAGAACTCTCCTGTTATTCTTAGTATCCCATTCACATGCTTCTGTCTCTGGCAACATCAGCTCATCTCCCTTCAATTTTTCCTTCCACTCACAAACTCTTATTCTTTCTTTTTATCACATGTCTTAAGAATTGGAGGTATATGCAAATTATTCTAAACTGCCTGTATGTATCTAATCTTACCAATGATCTCATATTTGTTATTCCTTCAGTCCATGACACTCTCAAAGGTTTCCTCCAATTTTAAACCATATCTCTAGTACAATACTTTCAATCTTTTCTAGTTAATTAAAACAACCAAACCAAAAACATAATGGTGGAGGTAAAATTGACCTGTAAAACTAACAAGAAGACTTGCTCAGGGGGGCTGACTTTATTCTCTGTGAATACTAGCCATCCCCCACAGGGCTAGAATGAAGATTGTTGTAGGATCTGGTCACTTTCTAATGGATTTGACGAGATCTGCCCACATAGATAAAAAATTGACGTTAGGTGTACTGCAACCGGAGCATTTTTTTTTTTTTTTACTGCTGTGTGGACCGCCAGCACACGGGATGCATTAACACTTTGCATGCAGCAGTCTACACTCCCTCCCCCTTTATGGTCCCTTCACGACTAGTCTCATGGAAGGAGCGGCCCCACTAGTAGCTCTTATAGTAACGTGGACTTGGGCCCACAGCACTGGCTGTGAGATCAAAGACCCCCCCCCCCCCAATCTCCCTGGCGGTCAGAAGCCCCCAGACTCTCTGGTCCCATCTTCCTGGGATTTGCTTCAGTAGCTCAGGCATATAGGGCCAGCCCCTCCTTTATTTTAATTTGTTTTTTCACTGCAACCAGAGCATACCTGGGGTCTGTGGGGCAGGCCATTCTGCCCCAGGAGAACAGCTAACAAGAAGAAATAACAATACAGTCAGTACTTATAGAAGGACTTAGTGCAGTAGGACAAGGAAGACCTGTTGCTATAATTGGAGATGTTTCCCTTGGCCTCTCCAGTGTATTTTTACAGCATTTTTCTTCCCCAAGTTGCCAGGGTAGTTTTTGTACTCAAACTCTGGGAAGCAATTAAGCCACTAACACCAACTGTAGGTCCTGCTCGGGGCTGTTCGGCCAGACAGCTTGAGGAACTTCAACAACAACAACAACTGTAGGTCCTACAGCTGCCCCTTTATTCTCCTTTGTATATATGAACATAAATTTCTTACAGAACATCCTTCCTTTCTGAGACTATCACTTTCAACTCTTCACAGGGAAATCAATCTCGCAAAGATCTCTTCAAGTATTCCTCATTTACTATACTTGATTTACTTGCGTTTCATATATATATAGATGCTGTGCTAATAAGTAATTGTGTTTCAGACCAGCCAATCCTACATACAGGCCTTATCAATATAAACTGACGAGTTCAGGATTTTTCAAGTGGTGAATAAAATCGTCAGGTGTGAGCAGAGTAATATATTGGAACTGAAATAAGTTAGTGTTAGCGGTGGAGGATTGGTCTTGTTCTGTAGGGTGTATTTCTACCATATTGTGCCACATTATATATAAAATGACCATCTTGTGGTAAAACACGTAATAATTAGGTGTCCAGGTGAATCGACATACATCATTTTTCATCGATTTGGGGTTGAGAGAGAGAGAGAGAGATTACTTTCCAGGCAATGTACAGGGTGGTCCGAAAGTTTTGTCACCCCTACAAATGGCTCGTCCAATTGCAAGTGAATGGTAGGGGGTGACAAGACTTTCGAACCACCCTATAGATCACCCTGGACTTCTTATTAGACATTACTTACTTAGACATTACATCCCAGTACGCTATAACGGGTGAGAGGTAACTTTGCGAGTCTATCTTATTGCCACATTATTATTATTATTATTTCCTCTGTTTTCCGTCCATCATCCTCCTTCCTAAAGATAAATTTGCCTGGCATTGATTCGTCATTATCCTCTACACATCATAAAACGGGCTGGAGGACTTGGGAAGCCTCAGGTTGACCACAGGACGGGGGTAAATAGACCTCTGTGTGATACCTGTGAAACTTGTCAGAGCTTCGGAATCGGATAAGTTCACTATTTGTATTTTGTGATCCATTTGAGAAACTGAATCGGTCCTACTCATAATAACCTAGCAGTATCCACAAAAACAATTTGTGCCTCATTAATGTCGCAAATGCAAGGATTAAATTTTATAAAGTATTTGTTTTGCTTTTATTTATCTACAAAGAAAAAGTTTATGTTTTAAGATTTTATGCCATTTACCCTATTTAATTTTAGGACGGAAAAAGTGTCATGCAGTTGTTTATTAGCCCTCGTCGTCACAACCACAACAGCAGCAGTAGCCTAATCTATTTCTCTGTGAATGGTTGTTAACAGTCCTGCCCAGCTTGTATTTAGATTTCTTGCATTATACCAGGATGCTCGTGCAGTGAGGGGAGAAAGACAGTGTAGATGCACAGTCACGAGCACTAATAAGTATCCAGAGGTGTGCTTCGAATACTTAGAGACAGTGAATAAATGCACAATAAGATCTCCATTGGAATTACTTCGTTGGTGAATTGGTGGACTGTTCAAAGCTTCAACCAAAGCTGTATACATATTAGTGCTCGTAACTGTACTTTCCTTAATTAAGTGATGGTGCATATAAGGATAGAAATACAGGCTGAACTCCTTTCTCGACACGAAATTAATTATTACTTGGCTACGAGTCATGGTAAGTATAACAACGTCTATTTTTGGGTTGATTTTGTGCATTTGTTCCTCCTTTCGTCCTCTTTCCTCCTATCATCCTTTAACCTCCTTTCATCCTTACATCTCTCCTCCTTTCATCCTTTTTCATCCTATTTCCTCCTTTCCTCCTTTTTCCTCCTTTCATCCTCTTTTCTTCTCTTTCATCCTCTTTCCTCCTTTCATCCTGTTTCATCCTTTTCCTCCTTTCATTCATTCATCCTTTCATCCTTTTTCCTCCTCTTTCATCCTTTTCCTCCTTTCCTCCTTTTCCTCCTTTCCTCCTTTTCCTCCTTTCATCCTTTTTCCTCCTTTCATCCTCTTTCCTCCTTTTTCATCTTCTTTCATCCTTTTCCTCCTCTTTCCTCATTTTCCTCCTTTCATCCTCTTTCTTCCTTTCATCTTCTTTCTTCCTTTCATCTTCTTTTCTTCGTGTTTGCTGATCCTTAATTATGTCTGTCTCCTTTTCCCATATAATACAAAGTGTACGTCTTTCCAGTCTAGTCTAGCACATCCTCCTATATTTTAATTTATATTACTATTTACTTTTAATATTCAAGGTCCTATATAGCAGCGTACGTGTCCTGATGTTATTAAAATTCCCAGCAGGGTTTAAACACCACCACGATAGGTTGGTTAGCATACAGAGTGAGGGTCGGTGATGTATCAGATGAACTATAACAGGAGAACTATTAAAATTGTAAACAGTGTGAATACAAAACTTGGCCAAGCACTAAACTCTATAACTAAGAGAGAGAGAACCGACTTCCCATCCTAATAATTTGTTGTGTATTTATGTGTAAATATTTGTTATTGTTGATGTTGTGATGATATATTGTTTCAGATTTAGTTATATATAGTCTAGGGTGTGTTACGTTACCATATCAGAAGGGGACTGCATGGGATTAGGTTTGGTATGCAGCTCTAGGGTTGCAAGGGATACGTAGCCTACTATTTTGCACAATTAAAGGTTCATTTCCTCAGTCGGCCACAACATGACTGAACTATCTGTGGTTCGAACGACTAAACACAGCTCACCATTTACCCTCTGTTGTTTAGTCGTTCGAACCACAAGCGATTCAGTCATTCAGTTCATACCCTCAGTCAGCCACAACATGACTGAA
This sequence comes from Petrolisthes cinctipes, assembly GCA_033782935.1. NCBI lineage: Eukaryota > Metazoa > Arthropoda > Malacostraca > Decapoda > Porcellanidae > Petrolisthes > Petrolisthes cinctipes. The sequence continues at coordinate 6,117 of JAWQEG010005550.1, read as the reverse complement.
TTATCGGTGGTTCGAACGACAAAACACAGCTTACCATTTAACCTATGTTGTTTAGTCATTCGAACCACAAGCGATTCACTCATAATTATTATATTGTGGCTGCTTGGCTGAGGGAAGAACGTTTGTGCACCATAGTACTGTATAATTATGACAACAGATTTTCTCCTTTGATATATAGCCACGGCTTAAAATTATTAGGCTACCTGTTGTATGGAACTGATCGCCTATTGATTGCTGATTAAAAGTAAGTTTCCATAACACATTGGTTAGGTACCGATCTTTTCTTTTGAGTTTCAGGAAGGTAGAATAAGTTGAGATAGGCTAATGTTCAAAACAAGCATCATAATTATATATTTTGATACAACTGTGTAAGGTAAAATGCTAAAAAGTCGCCGGGAGTAAGATGTGAGATAAAAAAAATACTGTCTATAGATGCTAAGGCCGAGATAAAAGCTACTGTGTAAACAAGTTCTGCTCTACGTGCATACTATAAGCCACCTGGTATAATAAGTGAGGAGGAAGTACAGTGTTGGTAAATCTGGATCAAATCATTCCTCCCAACTACTTCAGGCAACAGCAGGACATGACATCATTATTTTTGTTCATCTGGCAGTCCTGTTTCCTGGCATACTTTGGAGGAGGAATCAAGGAGTTCTAATGTATTCAAAGCATACATCTGGATCAAATCATTCCTCCCAACTACTTCAGGCAACAACAGGACATGACATCATTATTTTTGTTCATCTGGCAGTCCTGTTTCCTGGCATACTTTGGAGGAGGAATCAAGGAGTTCTTAGTAATGTAGGCTACCCAAAGTATAGCCAACTACTATTACCCCCTTTGATTAATCTTGTTGACCTTAAGTAGAATCATGTAGGTACACACGTAGGCTTTGAAGGATTAGGCGGGAGGGAGGGGAATGGAAGAGGAGGTACTGTCTGAGAGGTTTATTAAAGTTAAGGTGAAGGGGAAGAAGATTAGGTGGGGGATTTTCTTTCTATATGGGATGGGGAAGATGAGGTGGGGGATTTTCTATAGGGGATGGGGAAAGATAGGTGGGGGATTTTCTTTCTATATGGGATGGGGAAAGATAAGTGGGAATTTTAAAGGGATGGGGAAAGATTGGTGGAGGATTTTCTTTCTATATGGGATGGGGAAGACTTGGTGGGGGATTTTCTTTCTATATGGAATGGGAAGATTAGGTGGGGATTTTAAAGGGATGGGGTAAGATAGGTGGGTATTCAAAGGAATGGGGACGAATTGGAAGGGAGTAAAGGGGTGGGTTGATACGAAGTGAAAGTGATGGAGATAGATTAAAGAAAAAAGGGAGAAATAGAAGGATGGTTCAGAGAGAGAGAGATGATTCAGAAAAGGGAAAAAAAAGAGATAGGTGGGATTCAGAATGAGAGAGAGAGAGAGAGAGAGAGAGAGAGAGAGAGAGAGAGAGAGAGAGAGAGAGAGAGAGAGAGTTACAAGAGGAGAGAGAGAGAGAGAGAGAGAGAGAGAGAGATTGATGATGTAAAAAAAAGGGGGAATAGGTAGAAATAGGCAATAATAATAATATTCAAGGGAAGAGGAAGATGGGAATCATAATATTTATCTTTACGGTCCCTACACAGCATGACCAACCAACCAGTCCAAGGTCCTTGAATAGTATGTGTGTGTGTGTGTGTGTGTGTCCCATATTATTATCTCCATGTATGTGTGTGTGGAGGTCCCATATTATTATCTCCATGTGTGTGTGTATGTGTGTGTGTGTGTGTGTGTGTGTGGAGGTCCTATACTATCTCCATGTGTGTGTGTGTGTGGGTGTGTGTGTGTAGGTCCCATATTATTATCTCCATGTGTGTGTGTGTGTGTGTGTGTGTGTTAAAGAAGTATTACGTAAGACATCTCGAGACAATTTTTTATCAGAGTGTAAACAAAAAATTTACCCATCAGGAAAATCTGCGTGTAATCGTGAACACACACACACACACACACAGACATGGAGATAGTATAGGAGCCACACACACACACACACACACACACACGGAGATAGTATAGCAGACACACACACACACACACACACACATGGAGATAGTATAGGAGCCACACACACACACACGGAGATAGTATAGCAGACACACACACACACACACACACACACACACGGAGATAGTATAGCAGACACACACACACACACACACACACACACACACGGAAGTAAGGGCATGGGAGCGTTCTTCTGTGAATGAGATGTGGTTGTCTACTGATGTATGGTCTGGTTAAAAAGTTGATATCCATATGTGTGTGTGTGTGTGTGTGTGTGTGTGTGTGTGTGTGTGTGTTATGCTTACATATTTATGAGCTATGATCCATGTTTATATATTCGTATATGTGTGTATGTGTGTGATTTGAGAGTGCATCTACTTGGTGTGTGTGTATGCGTGTGTGTGTGTGTGTGTTATGCAATACTCACATATTTATAAGCTATGTTCTGTGTATGTATGTATGTATGTATGAGTGTGATTTGTGAGTGCATCTACTTGGTGTGTGTGTGTGTGTGTGTGTGTGTGTGTTATGCAATAGTCACATATTTATAAGCTATGTTCCATATATTCGTGTATGTGTGTGATTTGTGAGTGCATCTACTTGGTGTGTGTGTGTGTATGTGTGTGTGTGTGTGTTATGCAATAGTCACATATTTATAAGCTATGTTCTGTGTATGTGTATATTTGTGTATGTATGTATGTATGAGTGTGATTTGTGAGTGCATCTACTTGGTGTGTGTGTGTGTGTGTTATGCAATACTCACATATTTATAAGCTATGTTCCATATATTCGTGTATGTGTGTGATTTGTGTGTGCATCTACTTGGCGTGTGTGTGTGTGTGTGTGTGTTATACAATGCTCACATATTTATAAGCAATATTCTATGATTATATATTCGTGTATGAATGCAAGGTAACATAATGGTATATATATACATCTGTACTACACATTTCAACCTTGCATGTAAATGTGAACTGACCTTGGGTTGAAGTTCTACAAGTCATAATTTGTTTGACTATTTCCAGTCTTTTCCTCTTCGTGTTTGATGTGGACAAATATTTTCCTCTCGTTTATTTTAGATTTTTTTTTTTTTTTTTTTTTTTTTTTTTTTTGCTATAATTCATATTTTCTTCTTTAGTGTTTGATGTAGACAAGTATTTTCCTTTCGTTTATTTTATTAGACTTTTATTAATTTTTTCCATCTTCCTCTCGTTTATTTTAGACTTTTTTTTTTTTTTTTTTTTTTTGCCATAATTCATATTTTCTTCTATTCGTGTTTGATGTAGACAAGTATTTTCCTTTAGTTTATTTGATTAGACTTTTATTATTTTTTTCCATCATTCAAATTTTCTTTTACTTCTGTCTTTGATGTAGACAAGTATTTTTCTCTCGTTTATTTTTATACCTTTTTTTATTTTTGGCCATCATTCAAATTCATTTCGTCTTTTATATTATTGTTTTAATTCATGAAGCTATTTTATTTTATTTTTTTAATTTCCTTTACCTTTCTTTTCCTCTAACCTGTGTAGGCTATTCATCCTTTCCATCCTTAATTTATATCTATACTTCCTTGTCCCATTTTGCTGTAAAACCTTTTGTTAATTGACACATTCTTTCCCTCACCTCAGTATTATGCTTGAGGATGCAGGATGAGGATGAAGGAAGAGCGCCCTAGGCCTGAGAGACCTTGTAGGAGAGAGAGGTGGGACATCACGTAAACACAAAGTAAACAAAAGGTAAGAAGATACAGTTGAAGAATTATAATGATTATGTGTGGGAGAAAAGATAAAAAGGTAATTGTATTTGTGTGAGAGAGGAACCCTGGTTTATCTACCCTGTGTGTGTGTTGTGTGTGTGTTTTATATGTGTGTGTGTGTGTGTCATGTGTGTGTGTTGTGTGTGTGTGTCATGTGTGTGTGTTGTGTGTGTGTGTGTGTGTGTCATGTGTGTGTGTTGTGTGTGTGTGTGTGTCATGTGTGTGTGTTGTGTGTGTGTGTCATGTGTGTGTGTTGTATGTGTGTGTGTGTTGTGTGTGTGTGTGCATTGTGTGTGTGTGTTCCTTTTACTGTATAATAATGAATGATGATTGATGCGTGGTTGTTCAGTGTTGCGTGATGGTGTGTTTCTTAGTGTGACTTTTGTTGGATGTTGCTGTATGGTTACCTAGTGTGTTGTACCGTGTTTGGTTGGTGTTGTTGTTGTTGTTGTTGTTTGTTGTGTGGTTTTGGTGTTGTTGTTATTGTTTGTTGTGTGGTGTTGTTGTTGTTTGTTGTGTGGTGTTGTTGCTGTTGTTTTTGTGTGGTGGTGGTGTTGTTGTTGTTTGTTGTGTGGTGGTGTTGTTGTTTGTTGTGTGATGGTGTTGTTGTTGTTGTTGTGTGGTTTTTGTTAGGTGCTGTGTGGTTGTCTTGCATGTGGTTACAATTATCGATTTCACTTAAGTACCCTGTGATCGTGTATGATAATTGGAGGCTTCTGATTCCTCCTGACGATACCACGAAACAAGTTCCTTCCATATAGGTATGTGTTTCGTGGCAATATTTGAAGGACTCATTTTCCTCCAATTTTCTGACTACATCACAGGGTCCCTTAAGCTGGTAGAAATGTACTGTACAGTCAGGAGCACAAATAAATATCCAGGTGTGCTTCGAATACCTAGAGACATTAAGTAAGTACACAATAAAATATCCATTGGAATATTTAGTTTGTTGGTGAATTGGCCTGTTCAGAGATTCAACCACAGCTGTATACTTATTAGTGCTCGTGACTGTACCTGTTTCCCGATTTAATTTCTTGTTAGTTTCGGTAAATATTTTGGAATCCAAGACAATTAACACCAAGAATCTAAACAACTCGCTATATACATACTTATCTGTAACTTGTAAACACACTAGAATATAATTATTATGTACGAGAAACAGTATATCAATAAGCTCATATTACATTGAGGAGAATCGGTGCATTTTCGCTAGGGTAGAAAAATAATGTGTATGAGTGATGTGTCGTGGTTGGAACCTGTGTTATGTGTGTGTGTGTGTGTGTGTAGATGCTGTGTGTGTGTGTGTGTGTGTAGATGCTGTGTGTGTGTGTAGATGCTTTATGTGTAGGTGCTGTGTGTGTGTTGATGCTGTGTGTGTATGTGTAGATGCTGTGTGTGTAGATGTGTGTGTAGATGCAGTGTGTGGAGATGTGTGTGTAGTTGCTGTGTGTTTGACAAGGGTGTTGCTGTGTACACTCATAAAAGAGGGTGTTAACTGTGTTGTGTTGCAAGTATGCCATGGTTGCAAGATTTTCTAGTGTGTAGTGTGTTTTATTGGTTCGATACTGGTACTGGTGATGAAATTAATGTTGTTCTTCTTGTTGTGAAATATATATATGTTGTTTGTGGTGGTGGTGGTGATGATGTTGTTGTTGGTGATGGTATAAATGTTGTTGTTGGTGGTGATGGTTGTGTTGAAATTAATGTTGTGGTTGTTGTTGTTGTTGGTGATGGAGTTGGTGGTGATGGTTGTGTTGAAATTAATGTTGTGGTTGTTGTTGTTGTTGGTGATAGAATTGGTGGTGATGGTTGTGTTGAAATTAATATTGTGGTTGTTGTTATTGTTGCTGGTGGTGACGGTGTTGTTGTTATTGTTGTTGTTGTTTGTGGTGCGGGTATTGGAGCTTTATAGTGTGAATGGCTGTTGTTGTTTCTGTGATATAATTTGTATATATATGTGTGTGTGTGTGTATGTGTGAGTGTGTGTGTGTGTGTGTGTGAGTGTGTGTGTGTGTGTGAGTGTGTGTGTGTGTGAGTGTGTGTGTGTGTGTGTGTGTGAGTGTGTGTGTGTGTGTGTGAGTGTGTGATTCTCGGGTTGACGATAGTGTTGTTGTAGTGTTATATTATATTTTTCCGTTTCCTATGTACAGTTTATTATCAAGATGTTGTTGGGCATATGTAAGTACCTGCTGTATTTACGATGGTGTGTGTGTGTGTGTGTGTGTGTTGTCGTTGTCGTTGTCATTGTTACGTCATTTGTTGTGTGTGTGTTCGTGATGGTCTGTGTGTATGTGTGTGTGTGTGTGTGTGTGTGTGTGTGTGTGTGT